>PVKC010006156.1:0-31762 GCA_004027635.1 Crocidura indochinensis | reverse complement strand
AGGAAGGAAGGAAGGAAGGAAGGAAGGAAGGAAGGAAGGAAGGATGGAAGGAAGGAAAAAATTATAATTTTCTTAAGTATCTTATAGTAATATGTTATAAATGTAATAGTAATTATACATCCTTTATAATTTTTAAAAGTATGAAACTTTTCAAAGCAATTAGCAGGAAATAACCCTGATTTTGGAATAGGATTATAAATTTTGCACCAGTAATTGGTTTCTTCCAGTATTTTTGATTGAATAGCTAAGAAGTAAGACAAGTTTTTCTTCCTTCTTTCAGAATTGATTTACTGTAGCAAAACTTTCTTTTTAAATATTGTTTTATTTTCACAAGATGATGAACAAACATAGATTGTTAGGTATCTAACTAAAACTTGCCACTGGCTGTATGTCTATCTTTTAGACAACTTTATCGCAATGCATAAGTTCATTTTCTTATTTCCAGTATGTGATATATTAAAAAAAAAACCTGGGGCCAGAGCTATAGCACAGCAGGGAGGGCTTTGCCTTGCACACAGTCAACTTGTATAGACCCCCGAGCCTGCCAGGATTGATTTCTAAGTTCAGAGCCAGGAGTAACCCTGAGCACCACTGAGTGTGGCCCCCAAACCAAATGAAAACAAAAACAAAGAATCTGCATTCACCCTGCTCTGCCCAGGACACACTTTGAGTACAGTGCCAACTTTTCAGTGTCTGGGAGAAGTACTCCCAGTGCAACGAGTAATTGTGACTTGAGGAAGTATTGACAGAAAAAGGAAATTAATTGGTAAAAAGAAGAAACGTTCCAACATCAGGAAGAAAATGAAGGCTTGAGATAAAAATCTTCTGATTTCTACAATTTGATGACTAAAGCAAAAAATTGTAACCATGTCTTAGTCTTTATTAATGTATCATTTGAAAATCTGAAACAACCACTCAAAATTCTGCAGAAATATATACTTACTTAATAACTTACAGGAAGGCAAGAAAAAGAGAGGAAAAAGAGCAAAAGATAGAGAACAAAAATATGACAAGATTCAGGGTGAGAGTTCAAAGGGGCAGAGCGCATACTTTGTATGTGATAAAATGTGAATTTTATCTCCAGACAGTTCTGTCCTCTAGCACTGCATGGTGTGACCCTGTTCCAGCCTGGCTGTGCTAAGTAACGTATTATTACCAAGTCCAGTAACTACCAGTAGGCCCATACTGTTAGGCAGGGCATTACTGGGGTTGACTTCTGAGCCCTCAAGTTTCCGTGGGACGGGCTCCTCTTCCTCTTTCCTCTGCTTCTTCTTCCTCTCCTCCATCTCCTCCTCCTCCCCCTCTTCTTCCCTCTTACTATTTTAGTCAGAAAATTAAACAAAGAAGATAAAAAACGAAAATTCTGTTTATTTGCACTATCTGAATCAGCTTTCAGTTTGGCTTTCCTGTCCAGAATTATTTCAGGCAAAAATCTATCTTTTCAGTCTTTTTAAAGAATTTTATTATCTTCTTTACTTATTTTATGGTTGGAAGCTCTGAGATTTCTTTACATAGCAATTTCACATTGTTTAACAGTTCCTTTGTCTTCTTCAAGAATGTAATATTTTTTTCTTAATTTCTTTTTCATCAACCAGTCTAATCTTTATCATTTCTTCTTTTCTTGCTGTTTTACTTTTTGATTCTATATCGTCTGCCTTATTTCCTCTAATAAAGCAGCTATTCAAGGCCAGTAAAGCCATTTTCTTTTCTTGGGTCTCACTGCTATCTTGGTCCAATTGCATGTGAACATGCAAAAACTATTCCATCAGAATTTATGCCAAGGATTAGGGATTTTCCATAGCCAGATTTCAGAGCCATTGTGGAGTCACACAATTGGACAACTGTAAATTGCTCTGGAGGACTTGGACCCCTCATCAGCTTCTTTATCTGGAGTTCCCAGTGTAAAAAAATCCATTGTCAAGTACAAGTATGTAGGTTCCTTTATCTATTTCAATTGTTATTATTCCTGAAATGCCATTGAAGTTTGTTACTGTTCTTACTGTTCATCAGATGCCAACAATGTCTAGTTGTCAAGTTGGGTTTCCTCATTCTATTCTTTCTTTCTTCTTTCCTTCCTTCCTTCCTTCCTTCCATCCTTCCTTCCTTCCTTCCTTCCTTTCTTTCTCTTTCCTCCCTCCTCCCTCCCTCTTTCCTTTCCTTCCTTCCTTCCTTCCCTTCCTTCCTTCCTTCCTTTTTTCCTTCCTTCCTTCCTTTATTTTTTTCTTCTTTACATTTAGCCTTGGTTTCCTTGAGAATGAGTTTGGTAGATTTGACATATAGTATTCTGACAGAGTTCCCAGGACAATTCTGTACAAAGAATTAGGAGTTAGCTGGCTCTGGACAAAATACTTGGACTGGCACAGAAATGGGTGAGGGAAACACAGAAATAGAGACAGGAGGACAGATACCCTAAAAGTGTAGACAACAGCAAAAGTGGATGGCATTTAATTGAAACCTTAGTCTCTAAGCTCCCTGCCCCACGGATATACTTAATGAATTAAAGAGTTTTTAAAATGTAGTGGTGTACTATCTATAAGAAATTACTTTAAAGGTAAATAAGTTAAATAAACTCTTTTAAAGACATGAGGGGCCAGATGATAGTGCAGTGGATAGGTAGTTTGCCTTGCACATGGCAGACCTGGATTCAATCCTTGGCATCCTCCGAGTCCTCCATGAGTGATCCCTGAGCACAGTTGCTGTGTGACCCCAAAAAGGTAAAAATAAATTAAAGACATGAGTGGATTCAACTTAAAAAGAAAATCACAATCTAACTATTATCTATAAAAAAATTCACTTGAGGTGCCAGAGCCATAGTACAGATGATAGGGCATTTGACTTGTATGTTTCCGACTCAGGTTCGGCGTTTGGCACTCCATATGGTTCCTGGAGCACCATGGAATGATTCCTGGGTGCAGAGTCAGGAATAAGAATAACCCCTGAGCACCGCTGGTGTGCACATTAAAAAAAAAAGGAGAAAAAAAATTTCACTTCAACAGGTAATATATATAGGTAAATTGAAAGTAAAAAAATGGAAAAAGATATACCACCAGCACTGTAGGGTGTGACCCCAAAACAAAAACAAACAAACAAAAAAGGAGTGGTTATGTTAATACCAAATAATGTAGGTATCAGAAGAAAGGATGTCAAGGACAGAAAAAGACTTTTATAAAATGCTTTTTGAAGAAAAAAGTTAATTTATTAAGAAAACACAGCAATACTATATTAAGTACCAAACAACAGAAAAACAAAATATGTGCAACATAAACTGGCAGATCTAAAAGGGGAAATAACTTATTCCCCAAAAAGAGCCCAGTGCTTCAACACCTCTTCTCAACAACTGGTAAAAAATAAAAGCAAGACAGAAGATTATGAAGATAATAGTACTCTACACCACCATCTGCCTCCAGAACTGATCATTATTTATAGAACACTCCACCCAACAATAGCAGAGTAACCATTCTTTGTAGCTTTCTACAGAATCAGAATAATAATCAATATACATTGCCTCCTGGACCATAAGGCAAAACCAATTAATATAAAAGTATTAAGATTAAGAATACATATTTTGGCTCTTTGTTTTGCAGAAAACATTACGTTATCTGACCATGATAAATTCAACGTGGAATTTAGTGCAGAAAGATTGGAAAATTTTTCATACCTTGAAAAATATCCTTCTAAATAACCAGTAGGTCACAGAATAACTGAGGGAACATTAAACTCAAAGGTAATGAAAATGCAACCTATCAAACTCCACTATAGCAGAAGCATCAGTTAGGAAAATGTTTAGCACTAAAGGGAAAGTCTGAAATTAATCTACTGAGCTTCCACCTTAAATAGGGTAAAGAAGTGAAGAGAAAAATAAACCCAGTGCAAGCAGAGGAAAAAAATAAGAGTAAAAAAAGTCAATGCAAATTGAAAACCTAAAAATATTAGAAAAAAATTCATAAAATTAAAATTAACTTTTTATTTATTTTATTTTTTAATAATATCTTTAAGCACCATAATTACAGACATGATTGTAGTTGGGTTTCAGTCATAAAAAGAATACCCCTTTTACCCATGCAACATTCCCGCCACCAGTGCCCCCATCTTTCTTTTTTCTTTCTTTCTTTCTTTCTTTCTTTCCTTCTTTCTTTCTTTCTTTCTTTCTTTCTTTCTCTCTTTCTTTCTTTCTTTCTTTCTTTCTTTCTTTCTTTCTCTCTTTCTTTCTTTCTTTCTTTCTTTCTCTCTTTCTCTCTTTCTTTCTTTCTCTTTCTTTCTTTCTTCTTTCTTTTCTTTTCTTTTCTTTCTTCTGGCAGACTCAAGGGACCATATGGGATGCTGGAGATCAAACCCAAGCCCATCCTAGGTTGGCCATGTGTGAGGCAGACTCCCTACCACTATGCTATCACTCTGACCCCAAGTAGTTATTTCTTTAACGACACTCACCACTCTGGACACAGAATAGTATCACTCTTCTATGGACTTTAAGAATAATAAAAGACATTATTGTAATAATACACAGACAATAGAAATTAACTTTTTAATATTAAAATTTTTACTGAAGCTCTAATTGTATTAGATCATTAAAAATTCAATCTTAATAGACTTGGATATATTTGGATATCTGAGTCTCTATGGCACAATTTATATTTTATTCTGTATATTAGTGGTTAAGATCACAGACTCCAAAACTAGGTAGAGGTAATGTCTGTGAGTCATCACTAAAAACAAATATTCACTTTAATTTTGAATGATGAGGGACTTGAGGAAGTATATATTATATATAAATTGAACCAGCTGATGGAATGTGGAAAGTTCCAGTTTCTTGCCCCACTCTTCCCTCCTCCCAGATGTACTTTTTTTGTGGGGAAGGGATTGGGTCGTACCCAGTGGTGCTCAGGGGTTCAGGGGTTACTCCTGTCTCTGTGCTCAGAAATCACCCCTGGCAGGCACCGGGGACCATATGGGGTACCAGGATTAGAACCACCATCCGTCCTGTATCAGCTACATGTCAGGCAAACACTCTACCACTGTGCCATCTCTACAGTCCCTAGATATACTTTTGATAGTCCAGTACTTCCCAGTATATAATTCTTCTCAGTTTTACATTTTGGGCTCTTCACCCAAATTGTTTCTCTTGAACCAAGGATATCAATAAATTTGCAAAACTGCAAACTTGTAATACATATTCCTCTTCACACTCCTTTCCTAGAAGCTTGTCTACTTGGTATAAAAAGAAGGCTGATAGTTGGAGTGATAGCTCAGTGGTAGGGCATTTGCTTTGCATGCTGCTGCCTGGGACAGAACCAGATTGGATCCCTGGCATCCCATATGGTCCCCTGAGCATGCCAGGAGCGATTTCTAAGTGTAGAGGTAGGAGTAACCCCTGAGCGCTGGCAGGTGTGGCCCAAAAACAAACAAACAAAAACAAAAAAGGTTAGGGGCCAGGCGGTGGCGTTGGAGGTAAGGTGTCTGCCTTACCTGCGCTAGCCTAGGACGGACCACGGTTCCATCCCCCAGTTTCCCATATGGTCCCCCAAGCCAGGAGTGACTTCTGAGCGCATAGCCAGGAGTAATCCCTGAGCATCACTGGGTGTGGCCCAAAAACCAAAAAAAAAAAAAAAAAAAAAAAAAGGCTGATAGTTTTATTGGAAAACTATATATCTGTGAATAAACTTATATTGTTAAAATTTATTTTTAAATTTTATTTTAGGTCTTTTAAAAATTTTCAAGTCATGATTTATAGTGATAGGGTTTAATGCATATGGTAATTCAACCCCAAACTCCTAACAGAGTGTCCAGTTCTCTCCACCATTGTCTCGGGGACAACCCTACTCCAGCTCCATGACCTGGTAAACTAGTAAACCAGTTCTCAGGTTCTCTTACCTTTGGGCATTTGTTATTCCCTTTTTTGTATCTTTGTTTTCCATATATAAAATAAGTTATTCATATTTGCCCTTCTCCAGGCTGATTTTGCTCATCATGGTACCTATCTTCCAATCGCATGTAGGTTATAGAAATTTGCATGATTTCATGTTTTCTTATAGATGAATAGTATTCCATTGTATGTTAGTAGAATAGTTTTTTGGTTTGGTAATTTTTATCTTGAATACTTGGTTGTTTTCCCTCTAGATTTTGACTATTGTGAATAGCACTACAATGAACATAGAAGCACAGATACCTTTTCTTAATAGAGTTTTGGGGTCCTTGAGATAGATGCCAAGAAGTAGAGTTTTGCTAGTCATATTGAAGCTCAATTCTTAGTTTTCTGAGGAGCATTCATACTGCTTTCCCAAAATATTGAACCAAATAACATTCACACCAGCAATGAACGAGAGTTTCTTTTTCCCTATATCCCTGTCAGTACAGGTTGTTTTTGTTGTTTTGGGTTGTGAGCTAGTCTGTGAATGAGGTGAAATCTCATTGTTTTGATTTCATTTCTCTAATGATAACATGCTGAACCATTTTTTTTCCATATACCTATTGGCATCTGTACATCTTCTTTGAGAAAGTTTCTGTTCAGCTAATTTCTCTTTTCTTTTCTTTTCTTTTTTTTTTTTTTTTTTTTTTTTTTTTTTTTTTTTTTTTTTTTTTTTTTTTTTTTTTTTTTTTTTTTTTTTTTGGTTTTTGGGTCACACCCAGCATTGCTCAGGGGTTACTCCTGGCTCCATGCTCAGAAATTGCTCCTGGCAGGCACAGGGGACCATATGGGGCACAGGGATTTGAACCGATGACCTTTTGCATGAAAGGCAAACGCCTTACCTCCATGCTATCTCGCGGGCCCTCAGCTCATTTTTCAATGGGGTTGTTTTTTATTTTGTTCTTGGTAAGTTTTATGAGTACTTTTAAAGCTTTGTTAGATGAATGGGAGACAGACATTATTTCCCAGCTAGCTTGTGGGATATTTGTTTTTGATCATTGTTTTACAGTGTAGAAGCTTCTTAATTTGATAGTCTCATTTGATTAGTTTGTCTTCCATTTGCTTGGCCAATGGCATTGAATTATTAAGGGTGCATCTAGATACAGAATTATAAAGAGTTTGACAGTTTTCCTCTATATAAGTGGATACAGGTCTGATATCAAGATCTTAATCTATTTTTTTATTTTTATTGTGGTCAAAGTAAATTACAAATTTTTCACAGTAATATTTAAGGCACATAGTGACAATGAATGAGGGGCATTCCCATCACCAGTGTTGTCCCCCTCTACTCCTGTTCCCAGCATGCATCCCATATCTCCTTCCTTTACCCCTGTAATACTAATGTAACTGTTCCCACTTGTATAGCTTGTTATAGATTGGGTATTGATTCTGTTGTTGTTGACTTTTTTTTTTTTTTTTTGGTTTTTGGTTTTTGGGCCACACCCGGCAGTGCTCAGGGATTACTCCTGGCTCCATGCTCAGAAATTGCTCCTGGCAGGCACGGGGGACCACATGGGGCACCAGGATTCGAACCGATGACCCTTTGCATGAAAGGCAAACGCCTTACCTCCATGCTGTCTCCTGGGCCCCTGTTGTTGTCTTTTGGTTTGGTGTTCAAGTCTGATCATTTTTTATTTCCATTAAATATTCATATGATATCTGGTCTTGGTACCATCCATTTTCTCCTCAAATTATGAAGCTGAATAAGATAATTCCAGTAATGTGGTTCTGTTTGAGATATAAGAAAAGATAAGGGAGAAGAAAAGAAAAAAGAGAACTAGGAGGAGTCCGTCTAGGTGATATAAATATCCCTTTAGAAGAAGAAAGGGAAAAAAGAGGGGAAGGTAATAGAACAAAACAAAACAAACAAAAAATCCATTTTTGAATTGATTTTGTGCATGGTATGAGGAGAGGAATAGGCAAATTTGTTAGTCACAAGTAATATATGAAGATGATTTTCTACATAATTCCAATAACACCAGCATTAATAGGTGTGCCCTTCTCCCTCTCACCTTCAACCTCTACAAGCCCCAACTCCATTGTCTATACAATTCTCCCATTTTGCTGCCTTTGGCCTTTTGTTGTCACCTTGCTGTGTTTATCCTTAAGTCCCATATATGAATGTCTATTCTATCCTGTATCACATTCTGTACCTATTCCTTTCCTCTGGCTCACTTTGCTCAGCATGTGTTTTGTGTTGCTGCAAATTGCATAATTTTGTTCTAATAACTGCACTGTGTTCCACTAGGTGTGTGTGTGTGTGTGTGAGTGTGTGTGTGCCCATGTCTGTGTGTGTATACTTCTTGATTCACTTACCTGTAGTTGGGCATTTGGAGTTTTGCCATATCTTGCCTAGTGTACTAAATGCTATGATAAACATAAATCTGTGTATATTCTTTCAAATTAATATTTTTCACATTAATGTTTGGAGGATACATGCCAAGAAGTGCTGGATCATGTGGGAATTCTACTTTCTTTGGAAATCTCTGCAAAATACTCTTGCAAAATCTCTGCAAAATATTGAATACAGACTGAACCAAGCATAGATATTTGTTACCTTAATATATATATTTATTTTTTTGGGGGGGGGACCACACCTGGTGATGCTCAGGGGTTACTCCTGGCTATTCACTCAGAATTCGCTCCTGGCAGGCACGGGGGACCATATGGGGAACCAGGGGATTGAACCGCGGTCCGTCCTAGGTTAGCGCAGGCACCTTACCTCCAGCACCACCGCCCGGCCCCACCTTACTGTATATTATTACCTTAATTTTTGGTTGGTTTTTGTTTGTTGGTTTGTTTGTTGTTATTTTTGTTTTTGTGCCACACCTGGCAGTGCTCAGGGGTTACTCTTGGCTCTGCACTCAGGAATCATTCCTGGGGGGCCTGGCGGTGGCGCTGGAAAGAAGGTGCATACGCTAACCTAGGACGGACCACGGTTCGATCCCCCGGTTCCTCATATGGTCCCCCGTGCCTGCCAGGAGCGACTTCTGAGTGAATAGCCAGGAGTAACCCCTGAGCGTCACCGGGTGTGGCCCCCCCCAAAAAAAGGAATCATTCCTGGAAGATTTGGGGACCATATGGAATGCCTGGGTTGACCTTTATGCAAGGCAAACATTTTACCTGCTGGACTATCTGTCTCCCTGTTTTTTTGTTTGTTTGTTTGTTTGTTTGTTTGTTAAGGAAATTGATATTAAGGAAAGACAGAATTAAATGTCCAAACCACAGAATCAACCACAATGAAATCATGAGATTCAAACTTTTAACAACCAAACTTCAAAAGGTGTCTGTTATGATAGCAGGCTGGGTGGTGGGAAAGTATGGAATGGACTCTGCATACATTAGTGGAGGGAGGTTGATACTGGTGGTGGGATTGGTGCTGACACATTGTATGTCTAAAACTTAAGTATGAATAACTTTATAAATCACAATGCATTCAGTAAAAAAAAATTAATAAAAAATGAATTTAATCTGAGCAATCAAAATGCACCCAAAAAAGACTAGAATAAATTGCAGGGCAAGTAAGTAGGCCTAGAAAAGAATAAAATTAAATGGTGTGGAATCTTTTAGATATGGAGGGTAATATAGGCAAAAATAGAATAGGAAATCATCGCCAATTTACTCTGTACTTCAAAGGTACCTGTTGATGGACTATGTGATATATTCCTAGTCCCTGCTTTTCATTTGCCTATTGAATATTGATGTATTACTAACTTCTTAGTGCCCTGCTCAATTGAGAGCTAGAATCAGGGAGCAATATTATATTGAATAACTGGCTCAATATGAGCTCACCGATGACTGCACAAGTGACCTAAAAAAAAAAAAAAAAAGAAAAGAAAAATTGGAACTACCATGATAGTTCAGTGAGTAGGACACTAGCCCAACTGACCTGGGTTCAATTCCATGTAGTACCCTGAGCCCCACCAACAGTGATCCCTGGGCACAGAGTCAGAAGTAAGCCCTGAGCACTTCCAGGTGTGACCCCAAAACAAAGAGAGGAAGGCAGGCAAAAATAGTATATTGGTTTTTAATCAGTGTGCCAACGTAATTATGATGAAAGAATAATCTGTTCAACACATGTTGCTGAGAGGCCAGAGTACAGCATTGAGGACACTTCCTTGCATGTGACTGACCCAAGTTTGATCCGTGGTATCCTATATGGTTCCCCTGAGCCCACCAGGAGTGAGCCCTGAGTGCAGAACCAGTAGTAAGACTTGAACACAGCTGATGTGACCCAAAATCAAACAAACAAACAAACAAACAAAAATATGTTTCTGGATTAGGCGAATATCTTCACACAAAAGAAAGCCCGCCTCCTCCCCATACACATTGATGAACTCAAAATTAGTCATTAGGGGCCGGGCGATGGCGCTGGAGGTAAGGTGCCTGCCTTGCCTGCGCTAGCCTAGGACAGACCTCGGTTCCAATCCCCAGTTTCCCATATGGTCCCCCAAGCCAGGAGCGACTTCTGAGCACATAGCCAGGAGTAACCCCTGAGCGTCACTGGGTGTGGCCCAAAAACAAACAAACAAAAAAATTAGTCATTAGGGGCCAGAGAGATGACTCTGCCTTTGCCTCAGTCAGACCTCTGGTATAGATTGCTGTCACTGACTTTGAGGCTTAGGTTCTTGACCACTGCACTGTCTGACCTACTCTGACCCTGTGAGATAGGACAGTGAAAGGCCTGCCCAGGAGGAGGGATCAGCAGGGAAATTAGGCAAATAATTACATCAGTCTCATGGGAGAATTTTCTTATTAAATTAGCCTTAAGGAAAATTTGGAAATAATGGAATATAATAAAATAATGGTTGTTGGCTGTAGAAAACAATTGTGAAAAATTATATTTTTTTGGTTTGTGGGGGCCACAGGTGACCAACTACTCCCTGCATGGTTCTCAGTGATACACATGATGCCAGTAATCAAACCCAGGCCTCCAGGGTACAAAGTATGTGCCCTAGCCCTTTCAGCAATCTCCCGCCCCCTATTAAAGAGTTTAGGAGAGAAATAAAGGCAACATGCTATTTTCTGGCCACAGGATATACTCCCAGCTTTATTTGCTTCCTCTACTTCTTATTAACTCTATTTGTTTACTTTTGAGTGTTTTAAAATTCAGAGGTGAATAACCAGTTGGAATTTTGGGGGTGGGAATGATGAAGGGAAGTGAGGGTCAGTGTCAAATTCTGCAGTGCTCAAGGGCCATTCCTGGCTCTATGCTCAAGCAGGAGTCATCTCATGCAGTGAATCAGGGATCAAATGGTGTTGTATGACTGAACCTTTGGCCAGCAAAGTAGACATAGGCAAGTACCTTACCTTCTGTCCTCTCTGACTTCTCTTTTTCATATTGTCTCACTCAAAATTAGGTTTGTATTCTGCAATCTTTGTTACTTATTATATATCCAGTGAGTAAATAAAATGTCAGTATTTCCTGATTTTATATATTTAACCATCCTAACTTTTTTTAATTGTTGCAGGCAACATGGCTCTATGGCATACAAATAACAGGCTTACTGCTTGTTTGTATTCTTCAGTTTTTTAATTCCATGATTCTTGGATCACTGCTTATCAGTTTTAACTTTACAGTATTAATCGCTCGAAAGCTTCAGGTAGGTCTTTGTTTCATTCTTAGTAAAAATATACTTAATTGTTCAGTTGGCTGGAGAGTGACATGTGTGTGTGTTTGTGTGGGTGCAGGTATATGTATCCAAGTAAGAGATAATGACATTTTATTTTAAATCATTCTTTTGTTTGGACATTTTTCACTTTCTAGAGAATTAAATCACAATTCAGGATTCAGCCAGAGATTCTCACTGGAGTATCATTGATTTAAAGATGAAGTAAAAGAAAATGCTTCCACTTTTTTATTCAGTGTGAAAACTCAAGAAATTAGAACATCCAAAAAATGGAAGGGGGCTGGAGTGGTGGCACAGGCAGTAGGGTGTCTTCCTTGCATTCACTAACCTAGGACAGACCTCAGTTTGATCCCTGGTGTCCCATATGCCCATATGGTCCCTCAAGCCAGAAATGATTTCTTTTTTTGTTTTTTTTTTTGTTTGTTTGTTTTGTTTTTGGGCCACACCCGGTGGTGCTCAGGGGATACTCCTGGTTGTCTGCTCAGAAATAGCTCCTGGCAGGCACGGGGGACCATATGGGACACCAGGATTCGAACCAACCACCTTTGGTCCTGAAACGGCTGCTTGCAAAGCAAACACTGCTGTGCTCTCTCTCCAGGCCCCTTCTTTTTTTTTTTTTTTAATAATTTTTATTTGATCAACTTGAATTACAAGTCTTTCACAGTAATATTTAAAATACATAGTGACATTGAACCGGGGGTATTCCCACCACCAGTGTTTTCCTCCCTCTAACCCTGTTCCCAGCATCCCCCTCCTTTGCCCTTCTAGGAGGAATTTCTGAACACATAGCCAGGAGTAATCCCTGAATGTCACCAGGTGTGACACAAGAACAAAATCAAAAAAAGAAATCAGGAGGGCCGGGCGGTGGCGCTGGAGATAAGGTGCCTGCGCTAACCTAGGACGAACCGCGGTTCGATCCCCTGGTTCCCCATATGGTCCCCCGTGCCTGCCAGGAGCGACTTCTGAGTGAATAGCCAGGAGTAACCCCTGAGCGTCACCTGGTATGACCCAAAACCAAAAAAAAAAAAAAATCAGAACGTGTTTGTAGGAATGTTTTTCTCAAGGCTTGAAAGTAAGTGACCACCTTGTCCTTTTTTGTTTGTTTATTTGATGTTTTTTGTTTTTGTGTCACACCTACTGTCACTCGGGTTACTCCTGGCTCTACACTCAGAAATCACTCCTGGCAGCCTTGGGAAACCATCTGGGATTTGAACTATCATCCGTTCTGTATCTGCTCTGTGTAAGGCCAACACCCTACTGCTGTTATCTCTCTGGCCCCACCTTGTCCTTTTTGATGTAGTAACTACCTCCACCACCACCTATTATTACCATATTATTGAGTTTTAAATTAATTTTGTTTTGAGCATTTTGAGACTTCCAACAAGCACCATTAGAAGGAATGGGACATTCTTGGGATATTTTGTTTGAGAACTTTTGCATTATGATAAAAAGTTTTTTAAATGTACATGAGATTTTAAGGGGCCAAAATGATAGTACAGTAGGTAGGGATACAGCTGACCCAGGTTATATATAGCCTCAGTACTTCATATGGTCCTCTGAGCCCCACCAGAAGTGGTTCCTGAGTGCAGAGTCAAGAGTGAGTCCTAAGTGCCATCAAGTGTGCATCCCCCCCCCAAAGAATATGTACAGGAGATTTAAGAGTCAATTTCAATATTTTTCTTTATATTATCAAAAGCTTATCTTTTCGTTATATACGTCTGAGGAACATTTGTCATAATTGTTTCAACATAAGATTACATTTTGTTTAATGATTTTGGAGGAATAAATCTTTCTTTTATTAGACTTTTGAATGAACATACAAAGTTTTTTTAAAAATAGATTTTATTCAACTATAAACTGGTGACTATAGTTAATAATACTGCATTGTGTGTTTGAAAGTTTTTGAGAGGCTAGGTCTTAAAATGTCTCGTAAAAAATAAAATTATGTAGCTCTGATGGCAGATATTAAGTAGAGTCGTTATAGTATTTCACAGTATATGCAAATGCTTAATTATGTCATCTACCTAAAACTAATAAAATGTTGCATGTAAATTTTATCACAATTGAAAAAAATTACAGCCATCCAGAAAACAAACATCAAATGTAAGCTCTTTAATATGATTATGTCTGATGAATCATGTTATCTGAGGGTTATAAGAAAACAATAATAAAAAAAAGAAAACAATAATATATCAATGAACTCAAGTTACTATTTAATGTTGGAAGGTCAATTTAATGTTGATAGGTGAGTAATGATTCATAGACAAATAATCAAAATTATTCCATATACCTTCTAAGTAGAAGATTGCAAAGATTTTTAAGGGGAGAAAAGAAATAAACAACATTTTCTCATCTTAAAGCATTTGTTATTTAGGGATGTATTTACTATTTGAAATTAGAAATACTAAGTATAGCATCATGAAAATTAATAGTTAATGGGAGCTGGAGTGATAGCACAGTGGTAGGGGTTTGCCTTGCAAGCGGCTGACCCAGGACCAAACAAATGTGGTTTGAATCCTAGCATCCCATGGTCCTCAGGCCTGCCAGGAGTGATTTCTGAGCAGAAAGCCAGGAGTAACCCCTGAGGGCCACCGCCGGGTGTGGCCCAAGAAAAAACAAAATGAAAAAGATTTGTTTATATTTATCTTCACATGCCTTTGATCCCTAAGTAATTATCATAAATGTTTGCAAAGTGATATTACAATTTTTTTCATTAAAACTAATTTTTTTAATTTCTAGAAAAATCTGAAAACTGGGAGCTTCCTTCATAGGCTCGGGAAACTTTTGTTGCATTTGTTCATGGTGTTCTGTTTGACATTGTTTCTCAACAACATTATTAAGGTAGGTTCAAAGATGACATCATTTTAAATCACAAGTTTTACTTAAAACATGGCAGGGTTTACTTGGTTTCAGAATAGGATTGTTTTAGTGGTTAGTCATTTGTTTCTTTAGAGGGTTATTGTTTGAACTCACCTTTTGAATAATTACCTTTTTCAAAGCTCAGCTTTAAAAAGCATTAAATAGATATTTCTCGGAATTTAAACTATTTTACTCCTTAATGTTTTGTACACTGTGGTACCAGAAAAAAAAAGTGGCATGGTTTTTGTTAGGATAAGTAAGTCAGCAATAGATTAGCTTTCAGAATCACAGTGATGGTCTAACCTTACAAACAGGCTGGTCTTGGTTTAGCACCTGGATATTCTTAAATGTGGCAGATCAGAAAATGAGACTTCATTTTCTAGCCAGTTGACTGTCAAATTAATAAATACATATATATATATATGTATGTATATGTATATATATGTATATATATATCATATAGACAGCTGCATTGAACTCTAGATCCTTGTCATTATTTTTCTTAATCAAATTATTCAAAACTTAAGACAAAACTAAGCAGAATAATTGAGCATTCATTTTTCAGAAATAAGCTGAAATATCTGTAGTTCATTCATGATAGTGGCCTGTGTTTGAATTAAGCCTGACCCAGATTAAACCAGAGCTACATGCCTGGTCTGAAGAATAACACTGACTCAATTGCCTTTGATGTTTTTACTAGTACTCTGCTATGAGGGGAATTAGACACAGTAATCCTGAGATTCCTTGCTGTTTTTGAATAAACCAGACTATACCTAAGTCTGTTCTAGGCCTATTAGGATCTCTTCAGAGTAACTGGCTTGTTTTAATTTTATGATCCTTTAAATGACATTGATGCTTTTATCTCCCTTGTTGCATTTATGGCTAGAATGTATAAACTCAGATTTGCAGCTCTTCTCTGGAAAACATGTTTTGTGTACTAAACCTCAGTTGTGGATGCTTTTCTTTTTCAGTATTCTTTTGGTGCAATTTATTCTCTCATTTACAGTATGTCTTACAAGTTATAATTTTAAAATACAATTATGTAAATTAAAATTATAATCAGGGAGTAACCTAGCACAGGGGTCAAGGTAGGTATCCTTCATGAACTCAACTCCATTTCTTTCCCCAGCACTGTTTCCCCCGCCCACCAGCCCCAAGAATATTCCTGGAGGCCATGTAGCACAACTACATCCAGCCTTGGAGGTCCCTGATTACCTCCTGGATGGCCCAGGTGATCCCCAGAATCCCAGATGGAGTAGCACCTTGGACCCTCACATTGGACCTTCTGCCAGGCATGGCTCCTAGGCTCTCTGAGAACTGTTTGAGAAGCCAAAATTTATGATTACTACTGATACCATATTTATGTTTACCCCTGAGGTTACTACTGTACTTTTGTCTTTGTGTAGATAAGTTTTACATTATTTTTTTATCTACAAACAAAAGACCTTGTAAGCAATATACCCATTTAAAATTTCAGATCATCTTATTGGTGTTCTGACCTAGAAAACTTTATGTCATCACTAGGCTTCATCATAACTTTATATTTCCTCTTCTTTTTTTTTTCTTGGTTTTTGGGCCACACCCAGTGACACTCAGGGGTTACTCCTGGCTATGCGATCAGAAGTCGCCCCTGGCCTAGGGGACCATATGGGGCACGGAGATTGAACCTCGGTTCGTCCAAGGCTAGCGCAGTAAGGCAGGCACCTTAGCTCCAGCGCCACCGCCTGACCCCTATATTTCCTCTTCTTGAAATCAAAGAGCTCTTCTATCTGTTTTGTTTCTTTAACTTCTACACAGCATGTTTTATTTTATTTGGGACTCACACTTGGCTATGCCAGGGCTTACTTCTGGCTCTGTACTCAGATATCACTCCTGGAAGGGTCTAAAAGGGAACATTTGAAATGTAAGGGATTAAACCCAGGTCTGTTGCATGCAAGGCAGTTCTTTATCCACTGTACTCTCTCCTGCTCAGTATTTTGTGTTTTAAAAAAATGTATTCTGTGGCTAGAGCCAGTAATACCATGGTTAGAGTTCTGGCCTTTCATGTTGCTGACCTGAGTTTGACTCTCAGCATTCCATAGGGTCCCCAGCACCATTAGGAGTAACCCCTGAGTATCACCAGGTTTGACCCAAAAACAAGCAAAAAATTAATTATGCTAAAATAAAAAATATTAAGAGGGAACTTTCAGATCTTTCTTTAAAATTTCCAAGTTCTAAGAACTATTATAAATATTTACTAATTAATATACAAATGTACACATTTATGCAAGTAGACAGTGCTTCTCTGTATTAGTGGAAAATTATCAGGCAGCCATACCTAAGACATTAAGAATATTTTTTCTTTTCTCTCTCCTCAATAGAAAGTTCTTAATCTGAAGTCAGATGAACACATATTTAAATTTCTGAAGGCAAAATTTGGGTTTGGAGCAACAAGGTATGAACAAATTGTAAATATATCTTTTCTGTTAACTCACCATAACATTTAAAACATAAATTGTGGGGCTGGAACAATAGTACAGTGGGTAGGATATTTGCCTTGCATGTGGCCAACCTGAGTTTGATCCCTGGCACCACCAGGAGTGAGCCCTGAGCATAGAGCTCGGCATAACCCCTGAGCATTGCTGGGTGTGACCCCAAAACAAAAACTTCATTGGCTAAGTTGGCTCAACTTGTTATAGGTTCAACTCTCTTTGGAGCTCAGGAAGAGAGCACTTGAAGTATGTTTGAGGTTCTGAGTTCTATCCCTGGCCCTCCAAAAAAAAAAATAAAAACCCATCTACAACAAAAAATAGCATAAGCTGTTACTGTGCTTTCAACTATTGATGGTAGACTCATTTTGAGGGGGAAAATTGTGTTAAATTATTAACTTATTTGTGTTAAATATAATACATTATTCTCCATTTGTCCCCTAGAGATTTTGATGCAAATCTCTATTTATGTGAAGAAGCATTTGGACTCCTGCCTTTCAACACATTTGAAAGACTTTCAGATACTCTGCTTTTTTATGCTTACATATTTGTTCTGTTCATCACAGTGATTGCTGCATTAGTTGTTGCCTTTCATAATCTCAGGTATGGTACATTGAGGAATCTAATACTTAGATGTGCTTTGATGAATTTGTTCTATGTTGCAGAAAAATTACTATGTTGGAAATGAATACATCAAACACAGAATAGCATTTTTCTTAAAGGGGAACATATCCAGCCTAGCATGGACTGACTCATAATAATAGAGCAGTTGTGATATAATGAACAGGAATGATATGATAGATTTTGCTTTAAGTCCTGACTTGTACTCTGGAGACATCACCTTTCAATATTTTGATTTCTTTATTTTTATAGAATGGGGACACTCAGGGCACTTATTCTTCAGGGTTTTTTGAGAAATAAGTTAAAACAACATAAGGTACTTATAATAGTGTATCTTTCCAGGGCCTGGGAGATAGCATGGAGATAAGGCATTTGCCTTTCATGCAAAAGGTCATCGGTTCGAATCCCGGTGTCCCATATGGTCCCCCATGCCTGCCAGGAGCAATTTCTGAGCGTGGAGCCAGGAGTAACCCCTGAGCACTGCCGGGTGTGACCCCCCCCAAAAAATAGTGTCTCTTTCCAAGAGAATTTTGTAGATTTTAGCTCCTTACTAGTTTTATTTTATTGACTCATAAACTGTTTCTATTATATTTTCCTGTGCTTTTCTTCCTTGGACCTTCTTATTTTCCATAAAATATCAACAGTTTCTTATTGTTTGTGGCCATTTGTTTAGGGCTTATTGAATGGTAGTGGACTACAATTTTTAGCGTCTACTTAAAACACATTTCGAACAATTTTCTAAAAGTTAATGTTCTGCTAATCTAGAAGCAGAAGTCAAGAAAGTGTGCAGAATTATTTTTAAACTTGTAGACTCTCTCCCAATCAAGTTGATGGAAGATTTCACATTTACTATCTATATTAAACAGAAGGAAAATTAAGTGTAAGAAGTTGAAGCTACTGTCATTTGTGAAAACTTAATGAAGCTCAGAAGGAAACCCTTTTTTTTTATGTAGTTACCTTGCCAATTAAGGTGCTAGTGAACTATGATTCACAGCCACCGGAGAGCTGTTTGAGGAGAAAAAGTCATTAAAAGGAGCCCAGATCAGTTGAGGTGTTTTATGATTATTAAGAATGAAGCAACATTGAACCGTGAAAATATTTCACTGACTATAAACTATTTTAGTATCTTTTTGAAGTGTTCCTTTTTATACCGAGCCCAAGGTAAAAATTTAGTTCTGTGAAAATCGATGAGAATTATTCTAGATGATGGGATTTAATTTACTCTGGACACATCAAGTGCCAGCAGGACTTCACACTGTGCCCATAGCAGGAAATTCACTTGTCCTGCACTACGAGGGAAAAGGCCCACCATGCTCAGTGGGAACCTAGGAGCTATGTCTGGAGGCTGATACCGCATTTGGTCATAGATAAAGACTTTAGAGAATCCTCATCTTCCAGCTAGGGATCTAAGATTTCATTAGAGGGAAAGAGCTGCTGTTCTTTCATTTGAGAATTATAATTGTCTTCGTAGATCTTTTTTTTTTAAATGTAACTTGAAGGTTGTTTTTATCAGTGCCAAGCGCATTGATCTAAGAATAATTCTAAGAATAGTACTAAGAATTCTATTGCATTTATAGAAGTCACCTGCATTAGTGTTCTTGTTCTTGTCATATTTGTGGCATAGAAGAGTGACCAGGGGCAGAACAGACATCCGGCGGAGTTCTCCCAGGTGTCAAGGGAAAAAGTGTTTGTTCTTGTCTGGAGTATTTGTTCAGTGTTAATACAGAAGTCAACATGGAAGTTACAGTAGATAATATCTAAGTCAGGCCTTGAACTCCTCTGATGAGAGGCAATGTATGTATGTATATATGTATGCATGTATGTATGTATGTATGTATCCATTCATCCATCCCATCAGAGCCAACGCTGCTGTAAGCTTAGGGCCCAAACTTCAGTAATTCAACTTGAAATGTTTCTGTCAAGGATACTGGTAGAAGGAGGTGGAAAGAAACTGGGGACTCATCAGTGGAGGGATGCAGACTCGAACACTGGTGGTGGGATTAGAGCTGGACCATTTTATGCCCTGGAGCCCATTGGAATAAATATGTAAATTACAGTGCACATAAATAAATATTTCTGCTAGTAATAAAATAAAACGTGAGGGCATCATTTAATTTAAGAATCTGGAGTGGGGTGGGGCTGACGAATAGCACAGGGGTAGATTGTTTGCCTTGCATGTGATAAACCCAGATTCTATCTCCGGCACCACCAGGAATGGAATGACCCCTGAGCTCAGAGCCAGGAGTAACCCCTGTGCACCACTGGGTATGGCTTGAAAACAACAATAACTAAATGAATCTGGAGTGGGCTCATGTGTTGCCTGGGTACACAAGCATAGATCGCCCTGGGTCTCCCCTCTTGAGAGTCACACTTTCTTGGGGGAGGGCACACCCACTGGTTATCAGGGGTTACTCCTGGCTCTGCACTCAGAAATCGCTCCTGGCAGTCAGTTTCAAATGGAATGCTGTGGATTGAACCCGGATCTGTCCAGGGTCATCCATGTGCAAGACAAACACCCTACCACTGTGCTTTCGCCTCGGTTCCCCTCTTGAGATGTGTATTTTCCTACTTTGACACTGGGTTGTATTCCAGGGCTTTCTTCACCATTGGAGAACCCTGCACTCTCTTTTGAGCATGTAACTTGTTACTCTCTTTTTTTTGGGGGGGGCACTCCTAGTGGTACATGCAAACTCCCTCTTAAGCAAACTATAGGCCAACTCTCAGGGCCTGTTATCACTGGCTGATTGTTCTATTCCCTTACGATGTTTCTTCATATGAGATCAACCTGTACTTTCCCTCCCATAACTAATCAGCATGGCACCTTCTTATTTCATCCACATAGCATCTTACTAGAAGATTTCATGTTTTCCTTTGACAAATAGCACTTTTTTGTGTATATATCCCACGCATTCTTTATTTATCAACTGTTCTTGAGAACATGGATTGTTTCCAGATCTTAAGTTATTGTAAATAGTGCTGCAGTGAACACGAGAAAACTCCACTAAAGATTCTCAAAAAATTTTGTTTTCTCTTGTTTTGTAATTGAATACTTGAAGCATTGTAAATTTTTACTTAAATAGTTACCCATTAAATTTTGGTTAATTACTAATGCACTTGTATTGTCAGTATTAGAATCCCATAACCATGTTCTGAACTGATCAGTGCTGACTTATTTTGTCTTAGAAAAAAATACTTCTAAATAGCTGAAGGCATGTTTCTTGTGTCTTCTTTTAAAATATTCAATTAACTTAAAATTATGCATCCAGTTTTAATTTTGTGTATTTGCTATTTCTTGCAGTGTTTCTACAAATCAGCCATCCACGAATAAAATACAAAAGTGCACAATTGACCTAAAACCTGAAACTGCCTACAACTTAATTCACACTATTTTGTTTGGATTCTTGGCTTTGAGCACAATGAGGTAATCTTTTCTTAAATATTTGGCTTTTTTTTTTTTTGACCACTGTTTGCTTGATATCATTTAGCATTAGAATATAGGGGCCGGAGAGATGGAATGGAGGTAAGGCGTTTGCCTTTCATGCAGAAGGTCATCGGTTTGAATCCCGGCGTCCCATATGGTCCCCTGTGCCTGCCAGGAGCAATTTCTGAGCATGGAGCCAGGAGTAACCCCTGAACACTGCCGGGTGTGACCTGAAAACCACAAAAAAAAAAAAAAAAAAGAATATAGACATTGATAACCATTGTATTAATTAGTTTCCTTAACAATGTTCTTGGTTGCCATCCTCTCCAACTACAAAATATATTTATGTTTTGGTTTTAGTTTCTGGTGTTGGGTTTGGGTCCCTACCTACTGGTGCTCAGGGTTTATTCCTGGCTCTTTGCCTAGGGCTCAATCCTCAAAGAGCTCAGGGGATCCTGTGTGGTGCTGGGGATTGAACTCAAAATGACTGGTACAGGGAAAATACTGTACTATCACCCAGCCCCTTAGTATGTTTTTTTGTTTTTTTCCTTAATTTCCAATATTGCCCCCTCTTTTTTACTTAGAAGATAATTATCAAAACACAGTAAAATTAATAGTTAATCCTTGTTTCAATGGTCTTTATATTGTTTTTAGTAAAATTCTCCTAAAGCACAAATAGTTCTGTTTCCTTCAGAGGTGTCTTAGTCTCTACTTCTTGAGTGGTTAGTACCATATTTTTCCCTCTAAAACAGGGGTGGTGGCGAACAAGTTTGATACAAAGAGCCAAAATTTTAAACTGTGAGAGTCAGAGAGCCACACCATGCAGTGACCTGCCAAAACAGACACACGCTCACGCAAAAGCATCTAATTTTAACAATAATATATGAAACACAGATTGCATTTTGCCATTTTGAGTGAGGGTCAAAATCCTGCAGTGATGGTGAGGGTGTGCTACGTCCTCCACACCAAGCACTAAGGGCAAGATGTGACCCAACATGTGACACACGGGTTGTTTCCCTCAGTTGTTTCCGAGGGATGGGAGATGGAAGGACGCAACCTGGGGGTGGGACTAGCATTTGGATATCTCTCCTCAGAGGTCCCTCAGAAGCAGCAGAGCAAAATCCAAACTTAGCTAAGAGCCACAGCAGACAAAATAATGTAAGAGGCAAAGAGCCGCATTCATTTTGGCTGGGAGCTGCAGGCTGCTTGAGAGCCACGTGTATAAGACGCACATAGTTTTTAGATGCTCTTCTCCCCTGCAATCAGACTTCAGCTCCAGGCAGCATTCGCGTCATAAGATGCACTTTTGGGGGGGGGGGAGTATATCTTATGGTATGAAAAATACAGTACTTGTTTTTGTTTGTTCGTGTTTAGTACTTGTTAACTTTTGCTTATCTCTATCCTCTCAGAATGAAGTACCTCTGGACCTCACACATGTGTGTGTTTGCCTCATTTGGCTTATGCAGCCCTGACGTATGGGAGCTACTTTTAAAATTGATCCATCTTTATAACCCAAAGAGGGTAAGTTGCTGTCCCTTTCTTTTTCCTTTCAGCTTTAGTAGCTTTTTAATATTTCTTTACCACTTTTTTTTTAGTAATTACCCATACAGTAGCCTGATAAAATGGATACCCAAAACTGAAACTTAAAAATAGATCTTTGTTGTATAATGATTTAAAAGAAATTACACTCCTTGAAATTTCATGTAGATCTTATCTTTCAAATCACTTTTCCCAGATCGTAAATTATATATGCAAAATGTCGACGTCATAGAATTTATTGAAGAGCACAAAAAGCTAAAAAAAAAAAGTTTCAGTAATCCAAATATCCAGAATGATAATAAAAATACATTATCCATTATTATTTAGTGTATGGTAATAAAAACAGTCTATAAATGCAGTTCTGAAGTGAGTGTCCCTCCTATAAACTAGTTTTGAAGATGCAAGTATTTTATGAGGAATTGGAAATCTGACAAATGGTTTGTTTATTTTATATTGGAGACATACTGTGTGAAATTTTATTTCCAGCATTTTGTTTTTAGACTTGCTTTAAAAATAAAAGTGTTCAAAATATTTGTAATCCCTAATGTCTTTCTTGTATAGATATGTATAATCCGATATACAGTACCAATCTTAATACTGCTGTATCTATGCTATAAGGTAAGAACTATTTTCCTGATTTTTATCATCAATATAGTCTCTTATTTAGCAAGATTATTGCTTTGAGTCCACGTACTTTGGGTGTTATTTAACAAATAATACATCGTGTGTTACTTAGCATTCTGGTTAGAAATACCTCCTGAAGGAAAAAAAAAAAGAAAGATTTATCTCCTGAGCAATGGGAGAAAACAGTTTCCTCATAGTTTTTTTTAAACAAAACATATGATTAAACACTACTAGAATTCGATCATTTGAATTGATTTTAGTTTTGACTTGTTATTCAGACGATACAGATTCTGCAAATAAAGATGATTTTAGTCTGATTTTTGAGGTGAATCAAAGAAAAATTATCTTTCCTCTGCTTTAAATACAGCATGATTTCTGAAATGCATTGTTCTGTAATCAATAAAGTTTAGTAGACTAAATGCTTAAAATGATCTTGATAAAAGGACTGGCACGTATGAATAAATTTAGTCTCAGATAATCCTGCTACTTGTCCTTCAGTTTCAAAGGAAGCAATAAAATTCTTCTTGCTCTCAGTTGAGTAATTTTTGAAGCAGCTGTGACTTTGCTTCTGTGAAAGACAATTAGGTCGACTACTTGGTGACTTGTCATATCTTATAACTAAAAAGCAAGAAGTGTCACCAAGGCAGATAGCATGGATTGTTTTTACCCTTTCTGTTAAAAAAAATTATATTACATGTTTTTGAAAAGTAGAATTCCGCCCCCCCACAAATCTCAAGTTAAGATAATGGATTTTAGAATTCACTGTATAAACTCTCCTTTGGGACTGAGACTCAGGATAGTATCACATAGAGAAGCTCAGTTTTATTTCCTAGATTTTCCTGTCCAGTTTTATTGTAAGTAACTAACAATTTTAGGCTAAAATTCAGTAGGCATATTGTTGGCTAATTCTATTATTAAATATTTCAAAAAGTTATTTTCTATCATGTTCCACTGTATCAAAACACTTACCACTCCGAGCAGAGCACTGTGCTCACTGAGATTCTGGAGAACATAAAAAGAGGTTATTTTCCCATACTACATCTGGGAATTTTATTGCTCCGATGTAAATAATTCAGACTTCTTAAACATCTGGAAAGCAACAGCTCAGGCTCAAGCTGAATTTCTGTTTAATAATGAATGAAGAAACTTTATCTTTGATGCTATAGGAAGAAACACGGGCCTACCAGAAAAGAAAGAGCTCCTATCATTCTTAACCCCACCACCAACAGGGCCTGCACACTGTAACAATCTTATTCCACTGTCTGTGTGTGGAGACTGAACTCTTTTGTCTCAGCTTCTTGCATCTTTATTCATTTTTTTTTTTTAAAGCTGCTTGAGGACTTCATTCTCTGTGGTAAGGACACCATAGAAGAAATCAACTCGAGAGCACTGACTCTCGAAGTGTTGTCCCTAGATCAGTGACATCAGTTATTTTCTGAGAGCTTGTCAGTCAGACACACAGATATTAGCTCCCCTCCAGAGCAGGAAGTTGGGAATTGGATCCAAAAATGTGTGCTTTTGTTTTTTGTTTTGTTGTTTTGTTTTGGGGCCACACCTGGCAGTGCTCAGGTTTTACTCCTGGCTCTGCATTCAGAAATCACTCCTGGCAGGCCCAGAGGACCATATGGGATGTTGGGGATTAAACCTAGGTCCATCCCAAGTCAGCCGCATGCAAGGCAAATGCCCTGTCACTGTGCTCACCCTGCCCCCCAGAAATGTGTGCTTTAACTCTAACACCGGTTTTTTTGTTTGTTTTGTTTTTGGGCCACATCCGTCGGTGCTCAGGGGTTACTCCTGGCTGTCTGCTCAGAAATAGCTCCTAGCAGGCACGGGGGACTATATGGGACACCAGGATTCCAACCAACCACCTTTGGTCCTGGAACGGCTGCTTGCAAGGCAAACACTGCTGTGCTATCTCTCCGGGCCCATGTGTGCTTTAACTGACCCTCCAGGTGCTAATGTACCAGATTTGAGTACTCAACTGGGAACAGGATTTCTTAGCTGCCATTGTGTTTTTTTGTTTTGTTTTTTTTTTTTGTTGCTGTTTTGTTTTGTTTTTAAGCCGGATCATAGGAGGAGACTGGCTTGTGCATTGTGAGAGGTTTTGTAGAACCTCATCTTCTACCCACTAGATGCCAGTACTATTTCCCTCCAGTTATAACAGAGCCAAGAGACCATTTTCAGGGTAGGCTTTAGGGCCAGAGCACATGTCAGGCATACACAGGTCACAGCACTGTTAAAGAACCCTTTCCCCTTTCTAAAATGTCAAATTCTGGGGAGGGGCCTAGAATCTGCCCTCTACCCTCTTAGAACAAATGATGGCACTGAAAATGCTTCATTTCAAGGAAATCTTTGTAAGTATTCCCTGAGCAGGGAAGATAGTACTCTAAAGAATTCACCTAAGGATCATTGACCTAATCCTTAGTTAGTATTGAACTTTGGAAGAAATTCTAATGGACCCTGTTTTCACTATAAAATACTTAACATACTTTAGTACCTTAGAATGTGTCAACAAAACAATCACAAAGAAAATTAAGGTATTTACACATATTAAAGGACATTCTGAAACTAAATTTATTTTCAAAATATTGAACAAATTTATTTGTAAACAATGGGAACTTAACATAGTGCAAAGCTTGATTTGATATCAATTATAAGAAGCAATTATTAAATAGCAATTATAAGAAGCTTTTCCTTTTTATTACCATTTTTGTTTTTATATTTCTTGAAGGTGACCTATTTAAAAATATAGGTTCTCAACTGTTTGGAACTAATAGTTACATAATATTAATCTCATTTTGATTAGTCTATTTAAGTTGTGAAATCCCATAGAGTACCACTGGTCATTTAAAAACAGAATTTAGTTCACTTAAAATGTACTTTCACGGGGCCCGGGAGATAGCATGGAGGTAAGGCATTTGCCTTTCATGCAAAAGGTCATCGGTTCAAATCCTGGTGCCCCATATGGTCCCCCGTGCCTGCCAGGAGCAATTTCTGAGCATGGAGCCAGGAGTGACCCCTGAGCACTGCCGGGTGTGACCCAAAAACCAAAAAAAAAAAAAAAAAAAAAAAAAAGTACTTTCACATTGCGTAAAGAGATTCTCAAAAATCCTAATTACTAAGTCCTAGCACTTTTCAAATTAACAGCAGAACTTTCAAACTAGAAAAATACCTAGCATCCATTGAATACACAAATATTAAAGTATATTTATACCAAAGAAATTAGAAACCTATTGAAAAGGCTAAGGAAATAGCTCATGAGTCAGAGGCACATACCTTGCATGTACAGTGCCTGGAGTTCTACCCCCAGTACTTCGGGGCACCCCCACACAGTACCGATGACAGTAGTGCTGGAGATCCTCTAGATTTGGGGGACTTCCTGTCCACTGAGCCTCAGTAGTACCGCATTGTTGGGTTCTAGCTTTGAGCCATGTATCTCCAAAATGGCCTCCAGGTTCCCTAAACATGGCTTGGGAGAACCCCCCAAATTAATTAAAATTGAAAGATAGCATTCTGTGAATCTTGAAAATTAATAAGGATAATGAATAATTAAAATATTACAAAGATATTAATTGGTAGCTTTTATTGATCCTCCTCTAAAAACTAAAACTAGAAGTGCTGATACCTGATTGTTCAACATCCTAAAGTTTTCTGATTAATCAACCCAGTACAAGGCTTGAATAATAGTAATAACAATCAAAGGTGTGATAGAGCAGAAATCCTTCTTCAGGAAACACCTCCCATAATCTTGGGGACTTCCCTACCTTATTTTCCCTTCCTTTCTTTTCTAAATAAAATCTTTACTGAAATTGGAGGTGGATGTGTGTGCTAATATAGAACAGATAAATAGCACAGTGTATAGGACATTGCCTAGCACATGGCCAAAAGGGTTCAATCCCTGGCACCACATATGGTTCCCTGAGCACAACCAGGAGTAATCTCTGAGCACAAAACCAGAAGTAAGTTTTGGGCAGAGCAGCTTTAATGCTCCCTCTCCCTCCAAAAATGTGTGATAAAGCTAAAGCACAACTATAAATTAGCCACTACAGTTTTATATATATTAATTTTTTATACTGTATTTCAAATGTACTTAAGCAGAAATACATTGCCATTAGTCTTCTATTCTAATATATGAAATTAATTCCGCAGTTCACCTAAAGAACTTTGTCTTTACAACCAATTGTGATTTGATAAAACAATGAACATTGAATTAAGTTGTTGAATTAAATAGACAAATTGCATTAGCTAGGCGGTAAGCTCAGTGTAATTTTTTATTATAGCTGCATAACCTTAAGTAACTCAAGTTGACTAGGAAGTTCCATTGGCATAAGTATAATAATCAAATCTGCCACATTTTTCCTGAATCCTACTTTCAGAAGCTATTCTCTTCTATTGTACCTGTAATTTTATTATATCAAACCATTTACCTAGATTTTCAGGTACAAAATATATAACATGTCACCCAGTGAAAGGAGGCTGGATTTGGGATGAGGTTTTGGATTGTGGCACCTACCTCATTGTTACCTGGTCAAGTGAAGTTTACTCACTGAATCAGAGATCTTTATATTAATAGAGGAAAATAAGTAGCAATCATGACAGAGCTCTCTGGATCATCCTTTTTCTTGAGTAGTTGAGAGGAGTAAGAGAGACTTAATATTCCAGAGCAATTTTGTAGCTCTAAACTAATGCCACTAGCTATATGCACAGAGAAACGACAGATTTATGCTGTCACTGCTGGGTGTCACAGCTTCCTCCTGGATGTCCTTCCGGTGTAGTCTGAGTAACTTTAAGGTATTCTGTCTTACTAGATATGGAATTCACATTGCAATAGCATGTTCTTAAATAAAACAAGAGCTCTTTTTTTTTTTATTAAGAAGATTTGGTGGTACCTGTGGTCCTGATCTGGTTAGTTGTGACCCCAAATAATTTTAAAAGCTTTTCTCTGTCATGACGCCATACTTGGAAGATTGTCATGCTAATAGTCCACTTACTGTGTTTATCTAGTCCACGAATTATGTATAGCTTCTTTTTCACTTTAATCTTAATAATAGTTATGGGTGTGGGTGGATTTTGTTTTTGTTTTGTTTTGTTTTTAATTTCAGTTCTGGCCAGGAATGATGGATGAACTCTCCGAGTTGAGAGAATTCTATGATCCAGACACAGTGGAGCTGATGAACTGGATCAAGTAAGAGGATCTTTCTAACCTTTAACCTTTAACGTATCATTTAAGGATCATGGGGCTGGCCAGAGTGATAGCACAGCGGGGAGGGCATTCACCTTGCACCTTGAACCAACTTGGGTTCTATCCCTGGCATCCTATATAGTCCCCTGAACCTGCCAGGAGTGATTTCTGAGCACAGAGCCAAGAGTAACCCCTGTTGGGTTGTTGCTGTTGGGTGTGCCCCCCCAATATTTATTGTTAAATGCCTACATTCTTACTAGATTTTTCTTTAAAGCTTTATTTTTGCAAATACTTACATTCAGGAAATGCTCTTTCCAACAATAGTGCCTTAAAAATCAGGAAGAAGGAAAACCAGAAAAAAAGGAAAAGAGAGAGTTTTTCAAACTCTTGCAAAATTTGAAAGAAGGTGGTATATCCCTGCCAATTTTATATCAATTGCTGTTCTTTTAATACAATCCACATTCTCCGTTAATGTTGACACATAAAGATAGTCTTCCTTGATTAATCATTTAAACATTTTGCCGAAAACGACACTTAATTGGATTCGATGCAGATTTCATTTCAGCAGATTAAATTGTTCAAGGCCTGGTGGAAATTTAAAATACAGTAGCTAGAGTCTTCTTTGAACATGGCAACGCGTTAGCACAATAATGGTTCTTCCTTTTTACCTGCCTTTTGATGCTTTGTCTCAGTCTTCAGCATCAGGATGAAATTCTTGCGCTTCAAAGCTTTGTTAATATAACTTCTGCCTCCCACGAACAAAAATAAACTTTCCTAACCAGAGCCACACTCCAGTTCCTGCTTCATAACCAAAAGCAGCCCTGTAATTATTCACACGTAAATAGATACTGCAAATCCTGTCTGACATATTCAGAAAGCATTGACTGTATTGTCCCCATCACTTAGATTTTTAGTAGCCATATTGGCATTTGCGCATGACTAATGTTTACTAACCAGTACAATTTAGCACCACTTGGTGTATAAAGAGATGGTAAATAGGGTTGATAGCTTGGATCTCCTGAGGGCAATACATGGATTTTTATAGAGATTTATGTCTAAAATATATATGTGCATTTGGTCTCAATGTCAGACTGAGTTTGACTCGCTGCAGTGAGTCTCATTTTTCATATATTTTTCCAATGCCGAGAAGGCTAAGCAGTGCTTTGTCTTTATTTATTTATTTAACTTTAAATCATGGCATACAGTTGCAGAGTAAATAATCCCTTCTGTGCATGGCAGAAGAGGGTTTGTTGTGCTTAAAAAAAGAAAAGCTAATTACTTTGGCATCAACATGTCAACTGGAGATTTATGGCATGTTTATCTGAAGGTGAGGCAGATATTTTCAACTTTCAAAATTGCACTGTTGGTATCACTGGTGCCAGATACTGATGGGTCATGGAGCTGCAGATCTTCTGGGTCTACCTGGATAAACATTACAATCATCCCACCTCACTCCTTAGAATTCAGGGTTCAATGTCATGACATCCTCCCATGTTATCCTTATAGTAAGTCAGACTGGCGGAACTTGCAATCGTGTCTTTGTTTTCATATATTTCCTCCCAGAAAACCACTTAGAAATATTAATTTTGGGTCCTGAAAACTAGATGAGAGTTCAATCTGCTGGTTGGTTGTTTTTCACTTAGGGAAATGATCCATTTCTTAGATTTTCCTCTTTGTGTATGTATAGATAACACATACTCCTGACTTTTTTTTTTAAAGATTTTTCAGTCACTGGCATTTATTTATATTGTTCAGGGGGTGGAAATGGTTTCCATTGTGCACTAATCTTGCCTGCTTCCTTCAAAAATTTCTTCAGATCTAAATTATTGTTTTTGCAAAAATAGCTGCTGGGCATGTTTGGGGAATGAGTATAAGTGATGATGAATGGATGCCAAAGAGGGTCTATTTAGACATGACATCAATTTATTTGAATCAACATTTACATCAGCTCTGGTTTGTAGGCTTCAGTTCCAAGCATAGGGAACAACTCTTCTTCTCCTAACTGCCCTGTTGTCCTCTGGTTTTACAGTATCACATCTGACCTACAGCTTTCAATCGACTGGCCAAAACAGGCTTTCTGTGATCATGGCAGGCTGGAGCTATGCAGGAGGCACCAGGAATGAGTCTCCATGTCTGCTTAAAATCATCTGAAGGAAGATGGGGGGGCCCCAGCCTGCCTGCAGGAGACCCGTTGGTCTCTCAGCCTGTCGTCACACACATCAGCAGTCCATTCTGTGTCAAAGTGTTTTTTGAAGTCAACTATTGGGGTAGGGACTGACACAGTGTCCATCGCAAGATGTCTGCCCTCCAAGTAGAGCAGGATGAGAAATACAAGTTGCTCTAAGGAACACCAAGTGTCCCTCCATTTTGGTACAGGTTACTCCTTGTAAAATGTCACTTTAAGCAACTTAAGTGGTTACCCAGTCTTTGCCTTGGGTTCTTAGAGCAAACCAGGAGCTAAGTAGGAACCTGCATCTTTGTGAGTGTCCCAAGGACACTCAGCTTCCAATTGGAGATTATTAGGTCTATTTTGAGGGGTCCCCTGCTTGGACAACAAATGCAACGATGTCCTTGTCTCGGTGGGTGTTAGCTGTTTTCTTCTTGAGAAGCTTAGTTATGACTTTCTGGACTAAGCAAGTAGCCTTCAAGGGTATTAAGTGTATTTCTTTGGCATACAAATTCCCAAGATTTTCAGTGAATAGACACCCTTTTCAAGGAGGGAAAAGGTATTCTGGAAATCTATCTTCTTTTAGGAAGCAAAATTATACTAGAAACAATTGCTTTCTCTCTCTCTCTCTCTCTCTCTCTCTCTCTCTCTCTCTCTCTCTCTCTCTCTCTCTCTCTCCTCCCCCAATACTACCCTATGGTAGTATTGCCACGTGGGGAAGCAACTGCTTTAGAATAACACTTACTGATATGAAAAGTATCAAGCAGTGACTCCGTATCTGTGAAAACATTTAAAGCCTGAGCACCTAAAATTGTATATTTATGAATTCATTTCAATAGACACATATTGGGTACCAGCCCAGCATGTAGAGGACTCTGCTTTATACCTGTAAAGTGTCAGAAGAAGCCATTGCAACTACCTCTGATTTGAGGAAATATAGCTGACTTTCTTCTCAGCACTCTTGCCTTCATTCCTTCCTTATGGACCCATTGACCCCATTTCACAATTAATAGAGGCTTAAGTTTTAGAGGAAAAATATTTTTGGAATTATGGTTTTGGTAATAGAGGTGGTTTTTTATTTGTTTTTATTTCTTTCCTATATTTTATTAGTAGAGGGTTTTATTTTTCAGGAAAGGAAAACCTCTCCTACCTTCTGTCCTTATCCCTACTTTTTCATCCTTGCCTTCTTTTCTCACCTTGCCTTCTCTTTCCACCTTCTGTCTTCACCTCTGCCTTCTCTCCTCATCTCCTTTCTCGCCTCAACCCTGCTTTCTTTTTTTTTTTTTTTTTTTTTTTTTTTGGTTTTTGGGCCACACCCGGTGATGCTCAGGGGTTACTCCTGGCTATTC
>PVKC010006155.1:0-31689 GCA_004027635.1 Crocidura indochinensis | reverse complement strand
GTGTGACCCCAAAACAAAACAAACAAACAAAAAAGAAAAACCAGTCTCCAGGGAGAAATCTTCTGGGCTAAGAAGAGAGAGAGGAGTGTTGAGGGAACAGCAAAGAGGAAGGAAGAGGCACTATCAGATCTCATCTACATCTTTGAGGAATCAAGTCCAAAATGACCAATTAGTTGCCATTGACATTGGTCAAAGAAGTGCTGTCACCATGTCTTCAACAATGAAAGAGAAAAGTCTGTCTTCACCATGGTTTAGCTTCTTGCATCTTTCCCGCTCCATTTCTTTTTTTGTTTGTTTGTGTTTCTTTGTTTTTGTTTTTTTTTGGGGGGGGCAATACCCAGTGACACTCAGGGGTTACTTCCTGTGCTCAGAACTTCTGGCAGGCTCAAGAGACTATATAGGATGCTGGGGACCGAACCTGGGTTCGTCCCAGGTAGGCCACATGCAAGGCCAACGTCCCACCTCTGTGCTATTGCTCCAGCCCTACTGCTCCTTTTCTGTGAAGGTCTACAGAAATCTAACTGGGCTCTAGTGTAAGAAGAACATGCTAAGCTCTCAGCACATTTAGCCAACAATAGAAAATGAAAATGACATGGGAACAATATGATTTCACAAATCATTATGGAACTATGGGAAGCATCTGAGGCCCAAATTCCTGTTTGTAAAGAAATTAAAGAATTCCCTGGAGTTCTGTACATTCTGAGTTCAACACTAGAACTCTACTTTAGGACCTTCCACCCTCCCAGTCCCCACCCCCACATGCTCACATCTAGGATGGAGGATAAAAGAAGAGTTGTTCAGCCTTGACAGACAGGTCTTGGTCTGAGCTTCTCATTTGGACTCAATCTTGTCTGCATTGAAGGAATTCAAATCAGCAATATAGAATGGCAGTGTCTTCACTTGCTCCATCTAAACGCAGATAGTAACCCTTCATTCCTGAACATTTGTAGGACCCCTAAAATGTTATCTCATTTAATCATGATTTCATTTCATCTCTGTAACAACTGTGTGATAGAAATATTTTCCCCATTCCACAGAGGAGAACTTTTGGAAGAGGAATCCAGGGAAAGAGCAGTTTCTGATCCGATTTCAGTGACAAAGAGGGGCCTAGAACCCAGTTCTTCCAATCAAAGTCCCTTTCACTACCAGGAAATTTCTCTGTGTGCAGAAGAATAATCCTTGGATATTATGGATATGTGAAATGGGAATGTTGGGGATAGGGAAGTGATTCATTATAATATTATATGACATGACTCATACATATCACTTTTCACTCATAGCAGAGCACTTTCCTGGTATGTGTTTTTGATCCACATACTACAATAAATAAATGAATGAATAAAATGTTAAGGGATAGAAGAGAATGCAATTCAAGTGGTAGAGCACATGCCTTGTACATCTGAGAACCTGGGTTTGGTTCCGGCTACTCCATGCCCTCAACCACTTCCTGGTATAGCCTCACAACTAAAAAACAAACAAACAAACAAAAAACAGATAAAGTGGAGTCAGAAGAGAAAGTACAGTGGGTAGAGTGCTTGCCTTGCATGGGGTTGAGGTGGGTTCAACCCCCTCACAACCCAAATGGTCCCCTTACCCTGTGCATTGCAGTGAGTAATTCCTGAGTGCAGAGCCAGGAGTAACCCCTGAGCACCATCAGGTGTGACTCATCACTGTAAAAAAATAAACAAAAAGAACAGATAAAGAAGAGAACAACAGAACAGATATGCCAAAGGCCTAACAGAGAAACTCCAGAGAGTACTAAACATACTCAGTAATTTTTTCTCAGGAAAGTCCAGGTGAGTCCACTTAGCAAAGGTTCTACCTGAAACATGTTATATTTGGAAACACAGGTCAGGGGCCCACAATCCAGCTCAGTAACAGAGTCAACCCTCACGTGAATGAAATTCGGAATTCACTCCTACTCTCATCAACAACTATAAGAGAAGTATAAGACAAAAACCAATAGAAAAAAGCAAGGGTAAGAAATGGCTTTGTTTTCAACTCCAAATGTGAGAATCGGAGAGAGTGAGGCCCAACAGGAGTGTTGCTTATTGAGATCTTTGGGCTTCTCCAAAGCCAGACTCACCTAAACCTCATCTGGTGCTTTCAGAATGACTGTTAATCGCTTTTTATTCGCTAGTCACATACGGAGAGTCACTGAACCAAAGAAGTGAAAGTGTTTGAGAGCCCCACAAAAGCAGGTAACCTGGAATCTGAGTTATGGGGAACACAGATGGAGAGTTGGTTACCACCAGATAGTATTTCACTTAATTTATGTATTCAATTGGGGTGTGGTGGGGCCACTCCTGGTGGTTGCTCCGATACTATTTCTGTTTCTGTGACCTCTGACAATTCTCATTGTGCTCATATGTAGTGCTGGAGACTCTACCCAAGGATAGGCTGCATGATAAGAAGCATCATTCCTTGTATTATCTCTCTAGTCCCTGCTCCCATATGTTGACGCTAGTGCATACCACCAGTAGCTCTCACCTGAAGGTGGTTTAAAAAACAAAATCTCTGGGGCCCGGGAGATAGCATGGAGGTAAGGCGTTTGCCTTTCATGCAAAAGGTCATCGGTTCGAATCCCAGTGCCCCATATGGTCCCCCGTGCCTGCCAGGAGCAATTTCTGAGCATGGAGCCAGGAGTAACCCCTGAGCACTGCCGGGTGTGACCCCCCCCCAAAAAAAAAAACAAAAAAAAATCTGCAGTGCGAGTATCTACATGTTGAATATCAACAAAAGAAAATGAACATGTTCTGAAATTCTGAAGTTTAGACATATGTGTCCTTTAAAATAATTTTTTGAGGACTTAAAAAATAATTTGACCTGAAGAAAATGCATGTGATCACATAAAGAAAATTCAAATCCCAGAATCAATACCTTTGTTTTAGAGTCATTCTCTCCAGAAAGATTTCAAAAAGAAATTCCATTTGAAATGGATTTTGGGGGGGGGGGGCGTTCATACCCGGTGATGCTCAGGAGTTACTCTTGGCTTTGCATTCAGAATTCGCTACTGGCTGGCTCCAGGGACCATATGGAATGTCGGGATTCCAATCATCACCCGTTCTGGATCAGCTGCATGCAAGGCAAACACCCTACCACTATGCTACCTCTCTGGTCCCTCATTTGAAATGGAATGGATTAACCTTATCTGGATCAAGATTCAAACCACTTTTTGTGAGATAATCAGAAAATTTAAGCTGACCTATGTAGGCAAAGGATAGCTGTGTGCTAATATTTTAGGGAAATAATGTAATGTGCTTTTCTTTTATTAAGTGTCCATGTTCTTTAGTGTAAGGTAGTGTAATACTTAGATGAAAATTGATATGACATATGAAATTTATAATTTTCTGAGGAGTAGAAAGGAAAGTAGTTAGATGCAAGGAAGAAACAAATTTCAGAGTTATGGTTATCTCAGAGGAAGTGGGAAAATGAGAGATTTAAGAGCACCATGTCATTTTTAGGTTCTTTTCATGTTTTTGTTTTTATTCTTTGTTTTGAAGCCACACCCAGCAGCGCTCAGGGGTTACTCCTGGCTCTGAGCTCAGAAGTTGCTCCTGGCAGGCTCAGAGAACCATTTGAGATGCTGGGGATCTAGCTGGATCTGTCCTGGGTCAGCCTTGTGCAAGGCAAACACTCCTCCGCTGTTCCATATACTCTGGTTTCTGCTCATGTTTATCTTAAAAATTAGCTATAAATATTAGTCGGTGATGTTTTGATTGTGGCTTAGGATTTTGATTCTCCATCACTTCTTCATTCAAGAAATAGACCACTCTCTTTTAGAAATAGATCACTCCACTATTCACTATGGGGAAACTTCCATTTCCTGTTCCCTTTGTTTCTTATTTTGGGACCAATCATCACTATATCCCATCCTAATGGGACATCATTCAATAGGTCTGATATGTAATCAAATCTAATCAGAGTCCTTTGGAATTTGCTTTTCGGACCCAAGACAGAGAAGTTCCATAATTTTTCTGGACTTTCTAAGATGGCTGAAACCCAAAGTTACTGGCAACCAAACTTGATCTTAATGTAGCCATCTTAGAAAGTCAGAGCACCTAGAGTCAATGAAAAACAAAAAGAAAGAGAGGGAAGGGAGTGGGGGATAGAGAGGATGAAAGAAAAAAAGAGAGAAAGAAAAATAAGAGATAATGATGGTAATATTTCATTCACTGGGTCTAATTACACTGTATTTAATATAATAGGAAAAGCAAAGAGACAAATATTGCCTCATAAGTTCTTTCTTTTTTCATTAATATCTTTATTTAAACACCTTGATTACAAATATGATTGCACTTGGGTTTCAGTTATGTAAAGAACACTCACCTTCACCAGTGCAACATTCCCACCACCAATGTCCCAAATCGCCCTCCTCCCTAACCCAACCCCACCTGTACTCTAGACAGGCTTTCAACTTCCCTCATTCATTCACATTGTTATGATAGTTCTCAATGTAGTTATTTCTCTAACTGCACTCACCAATCTTTGTGGTGAGCTTCATGAAGTGAGCTGGACCTTCCACCCTTCCTCTCTTTATCTCTGAAAATTATTGCAAAAATATCTTATTTTTCTTAAAACCAATAGATGAGTGAAACTATTCTTTGTCCATCTCTCTCCCTCTGACTTATTTCACTCAGAATAATAGATTCTATGTACATCCATGTATAGGAAAATTTCATGATTTCATCTATCCTGAAGGCTGCATAATATTCCATTGTGTATATGTACCACAGTTTCTTTAGCCATTCATCTGTTGAAGGGCATCTTGGTTGTTTCCAGAGTCTGGCTATTGTAAATAGTGCATCAATGAATATAGGTGTGAGAGGAAGGGATTTTTGTATTGTATTTTTGTGTTCCTAGGGTATATCCCTAGAAGTGGTATAGCTGGATCATATAGGAGCTCAATTTCCAGGTTTTGGAGGAATCTCCATATCGCTTTCCATAAAGGTTGGACTGGACAGCATTCCCACCAGCAGTGAATAAGAGTTCCTTTCTTTCCACATCTCTGCAAGCACTTCTTGTTCTCATTCTTTATGATGTGTGCCAATCTCTGTGATGTGAGATGGTACCTGATAGTTGTTTTGATTTGTATCTCCCTGATGATTAGTGATGCGGAGCGTTATTTTCATGTGCCTTTTGGCCATTTGCATTTCTTCCTTGTCAAAGTGTCTGTTCATTTCTTCTCCCCATTTTTTGATGGGGTTAGATGTTTTTTTTTTCTTGTAAAGTTCTGTCAGTGCCTTGTATAATTTGGATATTAGCCCCTTATCTGATGGGTATTGGAGGAATAGTTTCTCCCACTCAGTGGGTGGCTCTTGTATCCTGGACACTGTTTCCTTTAAGGTGCAGAAGCTTCTCAGTTTAATATATTCCCATCTGTTTATCTCTGCTTCCACTTGTTGGAGAGGCTTTCTTTGCTCCTTTATCAAAAACTAGGTGGTTGTAAGTCTGGGGAACATTCTCTGAGTACGCAAGCCTATTTCACAAATCTGAGGGTCTGTCTTTATTCCAATATCATGCTGTTTTGATAACTATTGCTTTGTAATACAGTTTAAAATTGGGAAAGTGATGCCTCCCATATTTCTTTTCCCAAGGAGTGCTTTAGCTATTCGAGGGTGTTTATTTTTCCAGACATTCTCTGAAGAATGTCATGGGTATCTTTACAGAAATTGCATTAAATCTGAACAATGCTTTGGAGTGTATTGCCATTTTAATGATGTTAATCCTGCCAATCCATGAACAGGGTATGTGTTTCCATTTTCTAGTGTCCTCTCTTTTTTTCTTGAATCAGTGTTTTATAGTTTTGTTTATATAAGTTATTCACATCTTTAGTCAAGTTGACTCCAAGATATTCGAGTTTGTGTGGCACTAATGTGAAGGATTGTTTTCTTAATGTTCATTTACTGCCCATCATTATTGGTGTATAAAAGGGCCATTGATTTTTGCGTGTTAATTTTGTAGCCTGACACCTTGCTATATGAATCTATTGTTTCTAGAAGCTTTCTGGTAGAATCTTTAGGGTTTTATAAGTAGAGTATCATATCATCTGCAAACAGTGAGAGTTTGACTTCTTCCTTTTCTATCTGGATTCCCTTGATATCTTTTTCTTGCCTAATTGCTATAGCAAGTACTTCCAGTACTTTGTTGAATAGCAGTGGTGAGAGAGGATAGCCCTGTCTTGTACCAGAGTTTAGAGGAAAGGCTTTTAGTTTTTCTCCATTGAGGATAATATTTGCCACTTGCTTGTGGTATATGGCTGCGAGGTTTCCCCATTGTCACGCTTGTAATGTGATTTTTTTCCTGTGTGTTGTGTGTGGTTCATAAATTAGAAAGAGTGCGTGACCATGAAGCAAAGCAGAGTGGCATGCTCTTCTAGAGACTCAAGGAGAATGATTTTGCTGGGTCCTTCTCAGTCCACTCAGGAGAGGTTCAGGAGAACAACAGTAGAGAAATACGCACAGGCGACCTGCACACTCTCCCCCAATTGGTAATCACACAGCAAGGCCAGATTACTGCTGCCTGACTTCACAGACAAGGGGATCTACCTTTCTGCAAGTTACTGCTGATACCTGGTTTTCACTCAGTAACCAGTCTTCCTTGGCTTTTTGGCCTGGACAACTCTAGGAGATCGATTTTGCTGAGTCCTTCTCAGCCCATTCAGGAGAGTTTCAGGAGAAGAACAGTAGAGAAACCTGCACAGGCGACACGCACAGTCTCCCCCAATTGGTAATCACACAACAGGGCCAGATTCCTCCCGCCTGACTTCGCCCCATAAGTACTTTCAAGGCCAGGAGTTTATTCCAGACTCACTCGCTTACCAGAACTCTGAACTCAGATGATTGCAGATAAAATTAACTTAAGAATATTGAGACAACATTACAATAGCTAATATTGGAATCAACTTAGATGCTTCACAAGAGATGAGTAGATCATGAAGATATAGTACATATATACAATGGACTATTACAGGTGTAAGGGATGTTGCAATCATGTAATTCATTGCAACATGGATGGAACTAGAAGATGTCATATTAAATGAAGTAATCCAGAAGGAGAAATACAGGAGATGATACCACTTACATATGGTATTAATATGTATAAATCATGCAAAACTAATCATGCAAAATAAATATGCAAATATGTATAAACTGCATAATTATGCACAAATGATTCTGCAAGATAAATATGCATGAATTAATATGTATAAAGTGCAATGGTTTAAATGTGGGTTGTATAGAACATTCATGGTCTTAGAGTATAGCAAGGAGAAAGAAAGATGTGCAATAATGGGGACAGAGTTCAAGGGGACTCAGGTGCACTGCTGGTGTTAAGGACAGAACTAAATATCCAGGGGCCCGGGAGATAGCATGGAGGTAAGGCGTTTGCCTTTCATGCAAAAGGTCATCCGTTCGAATCCTGGTGCCCCATAAGGTCCCCTGTGCCTGCCAGGAGCAATTTCTGAGCATGGAGCCAGGAGTAACCCCTGAGCACTGCCGGGTGTGACCCAAAAACCAAAAAAAAAAAAAGAACTAAACATCCAAAGCATAGAGTCAACAAGGAAACCATGAGACCCAAATTTTAATAATCAAACTTAAAAAGGTGGAAGACTGGGATGAGAAGGAAGTGTGGATGAACTCTGGGAACAGTGATAAAAGGAGGTTTACAATGGCTGTGGGATTTGTGCCAAGACATTGTATATCTAAAACTTAACTAAGCACAACTTTGTAAATCACAATGTTTTACATAATAATGTATTTAATTAGGGTCCGGAGCCAAGGCACAAGTGGTAATGTGACTGCCTTGATTCAGGAGGGGCCAAGGAACCCCTACCCCAAAGGCAGAAGGAAGAGGGCAGAGGCAGTATCCAAGAGCTGGAAATGATAGAGGAGTCTTCCTCCAGAAAGACCAGTTCTGCCAACACCTTGATGTTAGGGCTTTTTGTGTTTTTTTTTGAAATGTTAAATATTTATTTCATAGATTCATTATTTATTTGTGGCATAAAGCTGTATACATGCATATGAACTAATACAGGAAGAGTTGGTGCCTTCCTCTTTTTTTTTAAATTTTTTTTTGTTTTTTTTGTTTTTGTTTTTGGGCCACACCCGGCAGTGCTCAGGGGTTACTCCTGGCTCCATGCTCAGAAATTGCTCCTGGCCCACACGGGGGGCCATATGGGGCACCGGGATTTGAATGGATGACCTTTTGCATGAAAGGCAAACGCCTTACCTCCATGCTATCTCCCGGGCCCCGGTGCCTTCCTCTTTTGGAATACTGATTTCAGAATTTCTGACCTCCAAAATTATAAGTTTGCATGGTTGTGTCTCTTTTTTTTGTTGTCATTTTGGTGAAATTGTGAGGTTCCCAGGAGCTGTGAGGCTTTGCATCCTTCTAGTTGCAGTGCTTCCGGGGTTCTCAAACTCAGTGATGGAGTGTGAAATCTAGAGCAGAAGGGATTCCATTTTGTCAAACCAATGTTAAGTTTCCATTTAAGCCTAATAAAGGCTAAGTCCATTTAAGGGCTAAGTTTCTAACACAACAATGATGATGCAGACCCAAGGCCCTATAAACCAAAATATAACACCTTAGCCATCTAGCCACAAAAAAGACATGATGAAACACCCTAGAAACATCCTAGACAACTTAAAAGTCAAGACTTCCGGCTTCTAGCCCTAACCTGTTGTGTGACCCCCTAGGAAAAGGTCACCACCTAAACAGCTAGCCAGTTTATAGCTTGCTGGTTTTGCTTTGCTTTACATCAGTTGTGTGTTCTTGTCCTTTGACTCCAGACTCTTCTAACATGTGAGGGCTCATCTGGGATTGAACAACATAGACTAGGTCACCAACATAGCTATCATGGTCTTGTGGATATTCTGAGACCTCCTCAAGGTAGGTGAAGGCCTAAGGGGGATAAATGGAGCTCTGGGTGTGACCAGAGGGGAAAAAACTGGATGCAGAATCATGACCAGACCAGACCAGACATCTGCCTAGAGTCGTGGCAGTAACCACGAGGTTTGCAACAGGAGCAGCAAAGTTTGGAGGATACGTAGGGGTCACAGCAGGAGCTGCAAGGTAGAAAATAATCTCATTGACTGGTTGTTCCATCGAGAACCAAGGGTCGTGGCGGAAGCTGCAAGGTTTATGGGGAGCACAGGCAGTGGTGTCCATATATCCCCTCATCTGTTTTGGGTACTCTATGTGCTGTCACTGTCTCTGTCTTTTGTGTCATCTTGGTCTGGAGAACTCTAAGGAAAATGCCACCCCCTTAGTTTTTGGTTTTGGGGGTCACACCCGGCAGCACTCTGGGGTTACTCCTGGTTCTATGCTCAGAAATCGCTCCTGGCAGGCTCGGGTACCTTATGGGATGCCGGGATTCGAATCACCGTCCTTCTGCATAGAAGGCAAATGCCCTATCTCCATGCTATCTCTCAGGCCCCAGAATTCGGTTTGAATTCAGCAAAACTGTATATTGTGCTTTTGTGCTCGTAAATGAGACTTGTCTCTGTCCTTGTCGTATATTTTAATATGTATGCTTGATATCAGAAAAAAAGTGGAGTGGGAGGGCCAGGAAACACCAGACAATCTAAAAATCCACTGACAGGACTCAATTTGCCCTGGAGACATTCGTCTTTCTTGACCAACCTTAGTTGCCTTCCTGCAAATTTTAGGTGAGAGCAGAGGAACATCAATGGAGTTTATCTGCATGTGTGTAGAGAGAGGGGGGAAAGAGTGAAACAAAATGAAGGAAGGAAGTCCTGAGGAGTTGGGGGGGGCGATTGATCCCCATGCTGCCTCTATGAGATCCCTGCCCCAAGGGACAAGCATGAGTCTACACCTCTTCTCCTCTTTCTATGTATGTTCAGGTCTGTGAGTTTGTTCGTGGGAACACAGGCAGTGGGAGTCCTGCATGGAGCCAGGCAATATGGGCTGGATGGGATGGGTGGAGGACAAGGGCTGGTTGCAGAGGCACCAGCCTAATCCCTTCCAATGGCTGGAGAAGAGCAGGAGATAAGACCAGCAAAGAGGTACTCTGGTTGGTGGAAGGAACTATTAAGGCATTGGACATTGGGAGACTGTGGAAACTCAGCTCTGAAGAAGTTAAATAGCAAACTATCAGAAAAGAAAAAAATTGAGCATTTTAAAACTCAAGTCAAGTGGGCTACAAAAAGCAGCTTTAATTTTTAGCGGTTTCTCCCCATACATGGTGTTTTAACTTTCAAGTGAAGAGGAACAACCTCTTTAACTTTAGTGGTTTCTAAGAATGAAGAACTGGGTAAAAAAAAAATGGCAAATTACTGTGATGAGCTTTTTCAAACTATACTGTTAATTAGTCCTCCCAGTCCATGGGAATGCATTTTATTGTTAAAGTAACTCAATTTCATGACAATTTTCTCACCAGATATCAAACTTAATGTTGGGTTTAAGATAGTATTAAGTGTGAATGTCTCAATAAGTCATGATAATTTTAGTAGATACTATCTAAATGTAATGGTACTTGATTGTCAATATCCAACAAATGGTAAATCTATAGAACTCATTTAAAGATCTTTAATAAGTACTCTGAAAGATAATTTGATGTAAGTATGTAGAGCAATTTTTTTAATTGCAAGAGGACAGTTTTAAGTTTCTCTCCTAGAGCCATAGTGCTGGTTTAGGAGGAGGTTACAGGAAAAGGCACAGAAAAAAGGCCAGAGCACAGAGTCAAGACTGGCCCTGTCCAGTGTTCTGTACAAGATACCTTTGGCAGGTCCTTCTGTTGGAGAATGAAGGAAGAGAAGGATAAAGAAAGGAGCATAGATGTGTGTTTTATGCAAAAAAATAATGGATGGGTTTATGAATATTGGGGAAAAAGAAGGGAATTCTGTGGAAGTCTAACTGTGGTTGCAAATTGGAATAGAGGAAAGTTACAGAACAAATGTAAAAGAATATGCAGGTTTGCAGATGTATACTAAGGAATGAAACTGTGTGGTCAAACTGGATTGTTATTCATATGTCTCTAAATTAGAAATAATATAATATATTTGTATGAAGTATTCAATGGAAAGGAGCTTAGATGCTGCAGACTCATGTGACAGTGTTCTTAGAAAATTGAACCTTTAGAAATTATAGAAAAATCAAGGTTTTCCAAATGGGATTTAAAATTATATGTGTGATTTTTGTTCTCTGTATTCTGCGAATTTGAGAAACATTAACTTTATTTTTTCTTGGCACCTTCTGTATTTTTTATGCTTCATGACACTATGTTGGTTCGCATAAATACATTCAGAAAAGTTGCCCTCTTTTAGTGGGGATTACTCCTCATGCAAACAGGAAATATTAAAAGTCATTTAGGGAACCCCAGAGTTTTCTTCCAAGGAAACAGAGTAAAAAGGAGTTGAGGCTAAATGACAGGAGCAGGTCCAGTAATAACTGGACCTGTAATTACAGGACAAGTACTCTGCTAACCTCAGGAAACCATAGAGGCAGATTGGCCAAGGGAAATTGGAAATCATCTAGAAATGTCTATATCTGGATGGACTGGCCACAGCCTGTGCCCTTTCTCAGCATCAAGAAAAGTTCAGGAGATCAGAGTCTCTCCCAAACCTGAAGAGGGATGGGAAAGACCCTGTTCTACAAGGACACTCCTACAGAGAATGAGGATGAAGGCCAGGACCATCTCCGGCTCATATTATTAACCTGATCTTCACATCTTTACATTGCCCAAGCCTGGGTAACCCCGACATAACTGTAAAGTATTAATGCATTATTGATAAACCACCCCCAAAATTCTCTGTAAATAATGAGGTGCTCAAATGGAGATTTCTCCAGTTTTGCTGGGTTTTTGAAAGGAACAAGCAGGTTTTGCAAAGGAACAAGCCTTCTGGCAAGATTCAAGGAGAAGGTAGAGAGAAAAGCTATTTTTTCTGTTACTGACAGAATTAAATGTATTTTAGTGAATTTACCAGTTGTAGCAACTGATCATGAAGGCACATAAAACTGTACATGCTAGCACTAGTGGAAGCCAGAACTTTTCCAGGGAGAACTTAGGCTGAACAGTAAGGGAAGTAAATATGTGCTGTTACTGAACCTAGTGGGAATCCTAGTTCTCCTCTCCATGCAACACCTGTATAGCATTAGAGAGCTTTTCCTGAGTTAGACTGGCACTATGTTCTCACATAGATGCCTAAAGACTCAGGGAACAGGTATAGTTCTATGACGCTTTGGTTTCTTTTGCTTAACTTTTGTGTCACCAACACAGAGAGAGCAACTTCCACTGCTCTGTCCTCCCAAGTACAGAGAGGACCATTTACTGCCCCAGTTCCTGATCATTTTAAATAATATTCCTCTATCTCTGCTCTTTTTCAGATGTTGATACAGCAAACCCAAACCAGTCAGTAGCCTTGACCCCCATTCAAAACTAAGGTAGCATGATCACGCAATTTTTTTTCTTTTTTGCAGGTAGAGTCTACAGTCCTTGCCAGCCTGAAGAAATTACAGAAGATGAACCTTCGCCCACACTTCTCTTTAATAACTTCTAAGGTGATGGAATCTCTAGAGAAAATGTGACACGGGAAGGTCAGCAGGAAAGCTGCCAGGGGAATAAGGGACCACAGGAACTAACAAAAACCTAGCAGGAATTACAGCCTATCTTGAAATTATTAGCACCAGGGGTGGGAGGCATTTCTGTTAGACCCAGTGCAGGGAAGGCAACAACCCTCACAGATCATTTCTCTAGGCAACTGGGTTTTAGGGCTCTATGTTGTCCTCTGCACTCCAACAGCTTCTAAAGTTGCAGGATTGAAGAAGATGCAAGAGCTGTCTTGTTTCTCAAGGTGGGGAGTTACCCACCCAGACAAGAAGGACCCCCTGCAAACTCAGCTGACTCAGCTTCCAGAATCAGAGCAGAATGCAGATCATCCTGATGCTCCTATGGTCGTTGGAGACCACAGGATGATTGACTGGAATGAACACCCCCATTTGCTTGTAGACTATCTAGTTGGACTCTTTGCCTAATTGTTGATGAAGGGTTTGTGGGTCAAACTTTGACTTACGCTATTTGTTTGGGATTTCTGGTTATGCTCCACAATATCTCACCCATTTTATTCAGGCTCACATAAGTGCAATTAAGATGATTGTGCTATGGTCTCAGTAAGTGCCATTATGTAGGGGCAGGGGACAAGGGACCTCAAGGAAAATCAAGGATTTGACTCAGGTCCAAGAGAAGAGGACAGAGTGTGAAGCCTAAAGCAGTAGGGACTTCATTTTTATCAAACCAATGTTAAGTTTCCATTTAAGGCTAACAAGGTTAAGTTCCATTGAAAAGCTAAGTTTCTATTCCAACAATAATGACACAGACTCCAAGGCCCGATAAACCACAATATATCACCCTAGACATCTAGCCATAAATGGACATGATGAGACATTCTAGAAATGCCCACAATAGCCAATCACAACTTAAAGACCAAGACTTTGTACTTGTAGCCCTATATAACCTGGCTTGTGACCCCTCAGAGGGTTTGTCTCCTATGAGGTGTCCCTAGCTAGCCAGTTTGTAAATTGTTGGTTGATGGACTAAAGCTTTGCTTCACTTTATTTCAAATGTATTGTCTTATCCTTCAACTATAGACCCTAACAAGATCACACTTTGCTAAGGCTCCAGATTCATCCTTGCAATGTGGGTGGTGCTGGGGACTCTCAAGGCATCAAGCCTGCAGGGAAGGTCCTACCACTATTCCTTGGCCCCCAAATCTATATTGAAATCTATGCTGTTCTAAACAACTGTGTTTGTTATAGCAGGAATAGGAAATGAATGCACCAACCTTCAATACAACATCTTCCCCTGAACATAAAGCTCTATATATATCAGGGTCCCATACAATAGTACAGTGAATAGTGTGCTTGTCTTGTATGCTGTTGACCTAAATTCATATGGTCCCCTACAGCATATAGACTCCTAAGCTAACCAAGAGTACCATAAGCAACATTGAGGTAGCCTAATAAACAACCTCCATATGTTCAAGGTAAACTCCAACACTTCACCCAATCTTGTTACAACCACAACCTTTCTTTTTTCTAACCAAGATTCCCTGGCACTGGAGAGGAAAGAGAAAGGAAGGAAGGAAGGAAGGAAGGAAGGAAGGAAGGAAGGAAGGAAGGAAGAAGGAAGGAAGGAAGAAGGAAGGAAGGAAGAAGGAAGGAAGGAAGGAAAAAGAAAGAAAGAAAGAAAGAAAGAAAAGAAAAGAAAGAAAAAGAAAGAAAGAAGAAAGAAGGGAAGGAAGAAAGGAAGGAAGAAAGAAAGAAAAAGAAAATAGAGAAAGAAGGAAAAAGAATGAAAGAAAAAGAGAAGGAAGGAAGGAGAAAGAAAAAGAAAGAGGAAAGACAGAAAAAGAAAGAAGGAAGAGAAAAAGAGAAATGAGGGAGAGAAAGAAAGAAGGAAGGAAGAAAGGAAAGAGTAAGACAAAAGAAAGAAGAAAGAAAAAGAAAAGTGAAAGGAAAAGAGGAAGGAAGGAAAAATGAAAGGGAGAAAAGAAGGAAGGGAGGAAGGAAGGTTTGTCTTTTGTCACACTCCATCTCCTTCTCACCCTCACCCCCCATAAGGAATGAGACTGATATCACCCTCATGCTCTCAGCAGCCCCAAGGCTAGGCACCAACCTGTCTCCTGGAGAGTAACAATAGGTCTTCCCCTGCACCAAACTTCCACCCTACCCCTCTCTAATCTGTATTTTACACAGTTAAAGACTGAATCCTCTTCGCCGTGTCAATAAGGGTAAGTTGCACCTCTGCCCAGAGCCTACATGGGTTCCTAATTTCTCCCAATATCCTTCCATGGTATCTTCTTGTCTGCCATTCTCATTCTTCTCAGCTCTCCTTTCTGCAGCTACACTGGGGAAAACCAGCAGGGAAAGACTCTGCCCACTTCTCTGCTGCTGCCTGCTGCCTCCCTGCTTCCAGGTTTGGCTCCAATATTAGAGTCAGGTTAAATCTGGCTCCCAGTCCAGCCACCTGCCCCATCTACACCTCCAGCTGGTCCTGTAGTTTCTATTTCCAACTGGTCTATTTTCGCAATCCATCACTTTCTACCACCTTCTAATGTAGTATATAGAGGAAATGTTTATTCCCTATATTTTTCTCTTTCTTTCCAAGATCCATAGTCCTTATTAAGGAAGCAGAGAATTTTCTCTTGTTAGGTTCACTCATGTAGTCTAAGAGTCTAAATAATGCCTGGAAAAGTGCAGGTACCTGTTACATTTAAGTAGAATACATAAAAAGAGTATATCAGTTCTACTCCAGTCACCTGCAACTAGAAGCTTCCTCATACATAGCTATTGACTTGACCTGTCATCCCCGCTGAACGTTCTGCTGATGGCGATCAATGGTTTACACCACTCTCTTTGGAATAAAGACAGGCCGTCGCTGCCTGTGATGGCTGTTCATACATCTGGACAAAAGTCTAATCGATACATTTCCCATTAGACTTCCCACATAGAAGGGCTTTCATTTTGCTGGAGTTGCAGTTGTTATTTTTAGGACAGTTACTGTCTGTTATCTGCCACTGATGTTGTGCCAAAACCTCAGCTTCTGATCAGCAATACTTCCCAGAACTGCTCTGGGATAGGTGGATGATCCAGCATCTTCTTTGGGTGCTGTGCCTTTACTTAACCCACAGACCTCAGTATCAGCTAACACATTTCTTGAACACCACCCACTACCCTACAATTTACCTATTGTTCAAGATCTTTTTAATGGAGGAAAAGTTTAACTATAGAATCCACTACTACCCTCCACCACTATAATGAGTTCTTTATATGTGCATGAATTAAAAAAATAAAATCTAGGTGTCGGAGAGATAATACACTTGCCTTGTGCATTCCCAGAGAGACTTCAGTCCCAGACTTTGCATATGGACTACTAAGCACCACTAGGAGTGATTTCTGAGACCAGAGACTAGAGTAATCCCTGAACACAGCTGGTGTGGCTAAAGCCAAACATATATATGTATATTATATATATATTATAAAATAATCTACTGCAATATTATACATATTAATAAAACACATATATTTATCATAAAGTCCAGGCCACGGATGGAGCTCAGCAGTAGAACATCTGTCTTGTATGTAAGGGGCCCTTTGTTCAATCTCTGACATTGCAAAAAATCAAAGAAAGCAGAAAAAGACCTGATCTCACAGGTATACAAGTTCAGTAAAGTAAAAGTCTCACAAGGGCCAGAGAGATAGCACAGCAGTAGGGCGTTTGCCTTGCATACAGTTGATTCAGGATGGACAGTGGTTTGAATCCCAGCATCCCATATGGTCCCCTGTGCCTGCCAGAAGCGATTTCTGAGCAGTCAGGAGGAACCCCAAGCGCTGGTGGGTGTGATCCAAAAACAAACAAACAAAAATGTATCACAAAGTACAAGCCTTGTTAGATGCAAAGATTTTCATTTTCACCCTTGAATAGTATTTTTCTCTAGATCTGTGGCTAACATAAAATATTAAATCATTAAAACTTTTAAAATAAACAATAAGGGGGCCGGGCGGTGGCGCTGGAGATAAGGTGCCTGCCTTGCCTTGTGCTAACCTAGGACGGACCACAGTTCGATCCCCCGGTTCCCCATATGGTCCCCCGTGCCTGCCAGGAGCGACTTCTGAGCGAATAGCCAGGAGTAACCCCTGAGCGTCACCGGGTGTGGCCCAAAAACCAAAAACCAAAAATAAATAAATAAATAAATAAAATAAAATAAACAATAAAATGAAGGTATTTTAAGACCCTTAAGACCCCTGATCTGAATTCTCTCCATTTTCTTGGGAAATGTGCTAGACTGAAGGGGCAAAGCACTAGTTGCTCATGAATTACATGTTGGGGCAAAGCACTAGCTGCTCATGAATCTGAGAAGTAATAAAAAGAATTACACTGGTGGCATTTTACTTACTTCCTTAAAAAATAGTGCTGTTAGAAAAAAAAGCATAGCTTCCTTCTGATAAGCATCTGTGGTGCCTACTTCTCATTCACTGGGCCACATACCAATGGCCACTCGTTTCATGACTCAACTCAGGTGCCTACTACCCCCTCAGTGACCTTTCTCTAGGATTCCAGACTAGACAAGTCCTACTTCCTACCACAGTTCCACAGTTGAAATGTAATAGAAATGCACTCGACACAAGGGGAGTGATTTTGTGGCTCTGTATGGCTCTCAGGAATCACTCCTGCCAGTGCTTAGGAAACTAGAGGGGATGCTGGGGATCAAAGCCCACTCAGTTGCATGCATGATAAAAGCCCAATCAGCAGCACTATCATTCCAGCCCACAGATAGTTTCTGTGTCCTGCCAAATAAATAGGCAAATGGTAAAATCAAAGTAAGAGTTCAAAACAATTGCCCCAACTACACTGGATTTGTATTCTTTTTTAATTAACTACCAGTAACAAGTTTGTAGGGGAACCAGTCTGATTTAAGAGATGCAGAACTGATTGCATACTCCAATTTCTTTGTTTAGTAAGCTAGACAGATCCATAAACTGAACCACAAGATGGTTTTAGTAAAAGTATAAATTCTGCAACATATTTTTTTTCTGAAACACTCTTTTTGTTGTGATTTAAAATTTTAAGATCCAGAATTAACTCCTAATAAGTAATAATGCCACCTGAGTGTTCATAAAATAGTAGACATGTCATCATTTTATCACATGTTTTGTATGTTTGGGGGCCACTGGCTATGTTCAGGGGTTACTCCTAACTCTGCCTTCAGAAATTACTCCTGGTGGGCTCAGGGGACCACATGGGATGCCAGGGATCGAACCCAGGTGGCCGTGTGCAAGGCTGTGTTATTGCTCCACCCCACCCCCCAATTTATTTTATTTTTTGTTTGGAGGTTACACCCCTTGATGTTCAGGGGTTGTTTCTGTCTCTGTGCTCAGGAGCGATTACTGATAACACTCAGGACTATACACAACTGCAGTGTCAATGATTTAAACTGGAGTCAGCCACATTGAAGGCAAGTGATTTACCTCTTGTCCTATCTCTCTAACTCCTCAGGTGTATTTATTTTCTGAAAGCAATTCCCATTGATACAGGAATTTGCCCTCTTGGTATTGTTCATAATATGAGCTCATAACCCACTCTAGTTTTGTTTGTTTTGAGGCCACAACTGGTAGTGTTTGGGGGTTGTTCCCAGCAGTGCTCAGAGGGACCATGCTATGCTGGGAACAAAACCTCAGTCTCCCACAGGCAAAGCCTGTGCTCTTTTTCTTGACTTATTTCAATTGCCCTGTTTCAAATAATTTTACGTGTTGGAAAATAATTGATAATATTTGCTATACAGAAGAGACAAAAGGAGAAGGTATAATCTAACATGCTCATGAATAAATTATATCCAAATCCTCCCTCCATTGAATCGTCCTATTTCAGATTCAGAAAGAGTAATGGTGGTGTTGGGAGGGAGAGTTAGCAGGATAAAGTTACCATTAATATACACAGTATAACAAACTAATAAATAACTTATAAACCTTCCACTTCTCCCTCTCCTTCATTCTCCTAGCATTTCCTTAGTAGGATCAGTGTCAATTTTGAAATAGGCCAGTGTCATTTAGGTCTGGGAATTGACTCCAAATTTATAATTCATATGGGTGGAGAAGGCCCACTTGTTCAGAGGCAAATAAAAACCAGGTGTCTGCCATGAAAAGGTTTCAGCCCAGAACCAAAGCTCCCCCAAAGGAGAAGAATGCAAGGACATATGCCCAATGGAAACCATCATCTAGACATTACAGTTGGGGAGAATTTTGATCTCAATCAGAAAATCTTCACAGGCCATGAGAAGATTAAATAATTTCTTACAGGACTCAATACACACACAAACACCACATTTCCTGTGTGCACACATTCACACATACACATTCATACATGTTTCCTGTGTGCTAGAAGTCAAAAGCAGGCAGGCAGGGTATGAAGCCTATGAGTACCTGTTTCTGTTGTCCTACTGTCCTCCATTCCCAGGAGAGAAGGTGGTAGAGCCAAGTCCACGCATTCCAACTGCTCAGCCACTGGGGTGGTGTTCACGCACCACTAAGCATTCTTATGGTCACCACCAGTACACTGCTTGCAATTTAGCCCAGGAATTCTCTTCAAAGCTCTAGAACTCCAAACACACCTGCTTACAGAATTTTCTCTGTAGTTTCTAAAATGCTCAGGCCCAGAGCCTTTAGAGGATTTTGCCAAAGAACCTATAGTTTCACAACATAAAAATGAGATGACTTTTCTGTTTATTGTGGAATTCATTTTGCTATCCTCTTTGCCTTCTGTCTACAATATTTATCCTCTGTCTACAATATTACTAAGAAAAATGAGAAAGATCTTAAGAATCAAGAGAAGAGTGAGCTTTCTCATCTTTCACCCTGTAGACTAAAAGGTGAATAATTACATATGAACTTAGAAGTTAATTAGTTCTAATGCAGACTGTTTATAAAGTAAAGCAAAGAGAACTGGGTTAAAGAGAGATCGGAACTTTCTAGAGAAAAAGAGGATGAAGACACTATCTCATTAATAAAATTATATTTTTGTTTTGTTGGGGAGATAGTACAGAGACTATAGGAGTTAATACATTTTTCTGACATATCGTTTACTTCCATTCAATCTCTAACAGCACACATGGTTCTCTGAGCAACACCAAGAATGTTCCCTGAGCGTAGAGCCAGAAGTGGTCTTGATGTGGCAACAACATTGCTTTGTGTGACCAAAGTACCCCCAAACTAAACAAAATGAGACTAGAATAAAATGACAGTATCGTCTCACACCTAAAATAGCAGTAAACATTAATTCCTTGACGTTAACAAAAATGACTTGTATATTGTTTTTTGTACCATTTGAATAAGAGTATGCATAAATTCTAGACATTTTGATATGTTTCTCTTAATTTTTTTTTCCAACCCACAGGTTCCTAACTCAAGGCAAAAACAAAGATGGGTTGACAAGAAGAAGCAATCTAAGGACCCAAGAAGATGACTGGGGGACATACTCTTTTTTGAGTGTGCAACTAGGGTTGGGGGGTCATCACCTGCAGGTGACATTCCACTGGTGCACTGGACATGAGGGGTCCCTTTTCCATCCTGCGTGGCTACTTTTATTGTTTTTATTTTGGGCCACACTCAGAGGTATGCACACCTGGTGGTTCTTAGGGGACAATATGCTGTGCCAGGATTTAAACCAGGACTCAGCCAGCTACAACCACATGCTTGACAGTGCCTTATCCTCTATTCTAAGGATGCTCTTACCAGTTATTTCTGAAGCAGGAGCAAAAGAAGAAATGTGCTTCTAGGACAAAGGGAGTGTCTGGCTACAATGCTTCAGGGCCTTGCAGAGATAAAAGCAGAAGCTTGCTCACTGCCTGAACTATTGGCCTTTCTTTTTCTTTCACACATCCAAGTGATACTTGGGGCTACTTAGTGGCTCTGTGCTTATAATTGCTAGAGATCCTGCAAAGCTGGGGTCAATTCAGGGCCTCCTACAGCTTGCTGAGTTCTCTCCAGCCTGAGAAGTTACTTTTGGCCTTTTTCAAAGGCATTTTTTGAATTTTGTTTTGTCTAGGGGTCACACCCAGAAGTGCTCAGGGCTTACTCTTGGCTCTGCACTCAGGGATAATTTTTGGCAGTGCGTGGAGGAGCATGTAGGGGACCCTACCAAGATAAAACTTGGATGCGAGGTGAGTGCCCATCCAAAACTATCTTTCCAGTCCCCTTACTGGCTACTTTTTTGTTTTTGTTTTTGGGGGGAAGGTCACACCCAGCAACACTCAGAGGTTACACCTGGCTCTGTACTCGGAAATCGCTCCTGGCAGGCTCAGGGAACCATGTGGGATACCAGGAATTGAACCCAGGTCTGTCCCTGGTTGGCTGCATGCAAGGCAAATGCCCTAACATTGTACTCTCTCTCTGGCCTACCTCACAGGCTCCTATTCTCAGAGTCCAACCATAAGAGACCTGTCTTGGTTTCCAGGGCAGCAGGATGCTAATTAGAAATCAGTTCATAGGTACAGCAGAATGGTTGGGTGCTTTCAGGCCTGAGATGTGACCAGCTATAAGTAGAAGTGGACCCCCCAAAGCACCTACTGTCCTGTGCTGAAACACAGGCTAGCAGGGCAGGGTCTTGTTGTCTTATTATAAATTAATGAATCCTATTGTTAGTAGAGGGATGGTGAGGCCCTTCTGGGCTCAACCCGGCTCCCACAGTCCTATGATCTGGCCGGTCTGAATGAAGGTTGCCGAGTGAGGGCAGAGAGATTCACAAGGCAGTCTGATGAAGTTCCAGGAGTCAGTCAGCTTGATTTCACAGTCCCTACCACCATGCACACCTCCTCACATGGCCTCTATACTAAGCCTTTTCCTAGTAACTGCTTTCCTATTCCTTTCTGGCTCTCTCAGCCTCTGTCTCCCTTTCAGCTGTTTTTTCCAGGCTTCCTAACTGGCTTCCAGGCTGACCAACTCCCTTTGGTGATACTACTGCCGCTGCTTCTTTGAAGATGCTCAATTGCTATTGCTGAATCTGATGCTGAGTTGGTGATACTGAATTTGATGCTGAATCTCTGATGATGATGCCTCTCCTACACTTCTCTCTCTAACTCTCCTTCTTATACCCTCTCTCCCCACATGCAGACGTCTCTACCCGTCCATTCAGGTGTGGGCAGTTGTGATCATTCAGGTGGGAAAATAAGAAGTTGGAGGAAGGGATACCCAAAGGGTCTGGAACAGAGACCTTGGTAAGGAGAGAGATTGTGCATCTATCTGAGACCTGGGAACCTCCATTTTCTTTCTTCTCTTCAGTCCCCAACCAAAGTGCTGTGGTGGCAGCATCCTGAGTCTAGGGTCAGAAAACCTGGCTTGGAATCTTTTCTGGACATTTCCTTCTCAGCTCTTTCTCTCTGCCTCCCTAGTGTACGGCTCTGTAAACAGGAGTCAAACTGGATTCAGAAGACTCTAAGGAGAAAACATGGTAGGAGAATGCTGCCAGCACTCAGGATGATGGTGATATGTACAGGTATATCTACAGAAATATGAAGTGAAACCTGTCTTTATTTGGGGCTTCCTCATAAAACATCAGGTGGAGAAAGTTGTTTGGGTTTTTGTATGTCTGTTTTTAAATATGCTTGGCAGTGCCAGCGTTTAAATCCAGGGCCTTACGCACTCAGAACAATTGCTTTGTGGTTGAGCTGAGCCATAGCCTGCACAGACAGGGTGGTTATTTTTTGAAAAGGAAATAAACAGTGTCAAACCCAATGAATCTCTTCCTGGGGAATCAGTGGTGGAGAATGTGCTTTCGTGACAGATAAATTTGGTTAGGTCTTTGGGTTCTCGTTGGATGAGAGGGTGGTTAGGAAGGTTCTTTCTGCATTTTTATTTCAAGGTAAGTGTGGTTTGTAGGCAGCAAAAAGCCAGCCATGTAACATGTCTCCCCAGGAGTGCTGGAGAGGGAACAAAAGGTCCACCTAAGGTCTTGAAATAAACACATTTGTAGAATAAAATCCTCACTAGTATTGGAGTTACAGAGTATTGGGCGACAAACTTCTGTGTCTAATACTTCAAAGTAATGCTGATCAATCCGGTCATTATGTCTAGAGAACAGAAATTTACTGGTGGTCTCAGAAACATATTCTTTCTTTCGTTCATTCATTACATATCCAGGGTCTTCACAGTACCTTTCTACTAGGAACTTTCATATAATAGGACACATGGATTGGTTACCAAAAGGAAAATATTTGAATTCATTTTGTTTGGGGAACAACAGTGTTTGGCTTATTCCTGGCTCTGTGCTCAGAGATCTCGCCAGGAGATGATGGGGCCACAAGCAGTTCCAGGATTCAAATCAGGGTGTGCCACATGCAAGGCAAGCACATATTTTCTGTCCTTCCTTTTTTCCCTTCTTCCTCTCTTCCTTCCTTTGTTCCTTTTTTGCATTTCTGTCCTCTCTTCCTTCTTCCCTTTTTCCTTCCTTTTTCTCTTCCTTCCTTCCCCTTCCTCTCTTCCTTCTTTCCTTTTTCCCCTTCTATTCTTCCTACCGCCCCTTTTTCTTCGCTTCCTTTCCTTTTCTTTCCTTCCTTCCTTCTTTCTTTTCCTTCCTTCTCCTTTCTCTTCCTTCATTTTCCATTCCTTTCTCTTTTCCTTCTTTCCTTTTCCTCCTTTTCACCTCTCTTCCTTCCTCCCTATCTTTCTTCCTTCCATATTTATTCCCTTCCTCCCCTCTTTACTTCTTTTTTCTTCCTGTTTTCTCTTTTTCTTTTTTCTTTCTTTCTTTTATTTCTCCTTCATTTTCCTTCCCACTGCCCACCCCTTTATAAAACTAATTTAAAAATGTCAGCTTAAAAATAGTATAAAAAGCAACAGTTCAAAAGCAAAATAGCTGAATGTCAAGTGTCCTGAATTCTTTTGTGTTTGTGATGCCTGTGATTATATTGACAAGAAACCATCTAGAGGTGATAATTAGATTTGATCAGCATTTCACCAAAACAGCATGGTCACCTACCTGATCTATTAGAGGGGGATATGTTCAAATAGATGACTGGGGCCACTGTTTTATCAAATCAATTTAGACTTCAATGCAAGAAACTGCTGGAGCATTTCCTTTTTTTTTTTTATTAATGCCAGGAACTTAGTGGTGCAAACTAATGCAAGAAAAAAACAAAACAAAACAGCCAACCAAATGACCTGATACATAAGACATAAAATGCCTCCCTAGGGACCATCATGTTGGAACAGACCTGCAAGAACAAAGGAAATTTCTCCTCCTTTTTTTCCCTATGATTTCGACAGATGGTCCTATTAATTGTTGAGGGTTGGAAGCAATGAAATTAAGAAGTCATTCTAGTGCTAACTCTATGAGGTTTGAGCTCCAAATAACACCTTGGAATCTGCACCATAACAACACAACTCTGCTCCCAGCAGGATGGTGTCCCACATTTTAACTTACTCCCAAGAAAACATCCTGGATTTCACTGATGCTCTCAGTAACCTGACCTGATTGTAAATAGCCTGTGTATTTTATTTGTCCCTTTGTGAAAGGAGCTGTGCAGGCAAGAAGCAGGAAGCCTCCCACACAAGGAGGGGAAGATAAGAATCAAAGCAGCCCGAATGGCTTGTACTAAAGGACATTTCAAAGCAGATAGAGACATGTATGGCATATTTGTGAATCCTTCAGAGCATATCAACATGTTCCTTCACACATCAAAACTAGATTTGTTCCTCCGCATTACACTCTGGAGACCAACGTGAAAACAAGTGAACAGCAGAAAGTTCATCTGACATCTGTCTACAACAGATAGAGGCTCTCGTTACTCTGAACACACCAAGAGCTAGGTAAGTCATACAACAGAAAAACAGACAAAGGATCTGAATAAGAAAGATCACAGCAGAAATATATAAATGGTTAACAATATCAAATAGTTTCTGAGACCAAGAGTGGCTAAGAAATGTACAATGAGAGAAGAGATTCAAACCGACTTTGGTTTCTGTCCTGGCAAGGGCAGAGGTAAACATAGTAGTATCTATTTTATTTTTACAACTAAAAATAGATTATATATTTATTTTAGTTCAATAAAGCTAGAGGGAACCCTAAATGACCTCAGAGAAGGAAAACTACATGAGCAGGAGAGATCATGCAGAGGCGCAGGCACATTGCTAACCAGGTTCCATTTCTGGTGCAAAATATGGTTTCTGATCCCCCAAGCACCACCCAAAGTGACCCTTGAGCAAAGAGGAAAGGGTAAGCACTAAGCACCATTGGGCAGGACCGAAGGACAAAGAAGAGGGACCAAAAGACAATGCTTGTCTTGCCCTTAGCTGACTTTACCCCAGATGTTCATTCCCCTGTCATCTTCACCAGGACTGATCACTGAATGTAAAATCAGAAAGAAACCCTAAGAACACCTGAGTGTGACCCCCCCAAAAAAAACTAAGAAGAAAAGAAAAAATTAAAATATGCAGAACAAAGGTCAAATCTAAACGGATTAAAGACATTGATATCAGACCCAAAGCCATAAGGTATACAGAAGAAAACGTAGGCAAAACTCCATGACATTGAGATTAAAGGCATCTTCAAGGAGGAAATAGCACTCTCCAAACAAGTAGTAGTGCAGATGAACAGATTGGAATATTTTAAACTGAGAAGCTCTGCACCTCAAAGGAAACACTGACTATTGGGTGGGATGGGTCACCCACCCAATGGGAGAAACTATTTACCCAATACCTTTTGGAGAAGGGGCTAATATCTAAGATATATAAGGTACTGACAGAAAAAAAAAATCTAACCCCATCCAAAAATAGGAAGAATAAATGAACAGACTGGTCCTCAAAGAAGAAATACAGATGGTCAAAAGGCACATGAAAAAGTGCTCCACATCACTAATCATCAGGGAGATGCAAATAAAAACAATGAAGTAACATTCACTCCACAGAGACTGGAATAATTCATAAAGAACAAGAACAATCAGTGCTGGCAGGGATGTCGGGAGAAAGGAACTCTCATTCACTGCTGGTGAGAATGCCATCTAGTTCAGCCTTTATGAAAAACAATATAGAGATTCCTCAAAAAACTGGAAATTTAGTTCCCATCTGATCCAGCTATACCACTCCTAGGGATATATCACTCCTCGGAACACAAAAACACAACACAAAAGAGCCTTCTGCACACCTATATTCATTGCAGCACTATTTATAATAGCCAGAATCTGGAAACAACTCAGAAGCACAACAACAGATGAGTGGCTAAAGAAACTGGTACATATATACAATAAAATACTATGCAAGCTGTCAAGAGAGATGAAGTCATAAAATTTCAATGAATTTCCATGAATGTACATGGAAATTATGCTGAGTGAAATAAGTCACAGGGAGATAGACACAAAATAGTTTCACTCATCTATGGGTTTTTTGCTTGTTTTGGGGTCACACCCGGTGTCGCTCAGGGATTATTCCTGATTTAACACTCAGAAATCGCTCCTGGCAGGTTCAGGGAACTGCCGTCCTTCTGTATGCAAGCTAAATGCCCTTCCTCCATGCTATTTCTCCAGCCCCTCATTTATGGGTTTTAAGAAAAATAAAAAGCATTATGTAACAATACACAGAACTATAATAGAGATGAGGGCTGGAAGGACCAGTCCATGATATGAAACTTACCACAAAGAGTGGTGAGTGCAGTTAGAGAAATAACTACACTAACAATCATCATGACAATGGTAATGAATGAGAGAAATAGAATGCCTGTCTCGAATACAGGCAGAGAGTGGGGAAGAAGGGAGATAGAGGGCATCGGTGGTAGAAACATTGCACTGGTGAAGGGAAGTGTTCATTTTTATAACTGAAACCCAACTACAAACATGTTTGTAATGATACTTAAATAAAAATATTATTTAAAAATATATATGCAGAAAATAAGTCTAAGTTTTACTGAATATTATAATAGCAAGGATGTAAATAAAATGGAATATATACTCAGATATGAAAAATGATATTTTTTTAAACTTGAATCATTCTCATTTCTTGCAAGTAAACCATACAAAGGCTGCTTAAATGTTTTCATAATATTCAAGTGCAGTATTTCATTGTGGCAAATGCTATACTTTTAATGGTAAGATTTACCTAAAGCTGTATGATCTCAATTTTTACAGCTGCAAAAATGATGTCCAAAGCTAAGTTATTAATCGATTGCCTTGCATGTAACTGGTCCCACTTTCATCTCCCCAAATCTCCCCCTGTGTTCCCACACAATGACCCCCAATAATAAAAATAAATGTTAAGAATTAAGCCGGGGGGCCCGGGAGATAGCATGGAGGTAAGACGTTTGCCTTTCATGCAAAAGGTCATCGGTTCGAATCCCGGTGCCCCATATGGTCCCCCGTGCCTGCCAGGAGCAATTTCTGAGCATGGAGCCAGGAGTAACCCCTGAGCACTGCCGGGTGTGACCCAAAAAAAACAAAACAAAAAAAAAAAAGAATTAAGCCGGAAAAAATGTTTATTAACAAAACAGTACAATATTTTGCAATGTTTAAAATGAATGAAGTAAGGACCAAGAAGCTTAAATTCCATATGGTCCCTAAGCACCATCAGGAGTGATCTCTGAGCACAGAGCCAGGAGTAATTCTGAGTTCTACTGGGAATGGTCCCCCAAGCCCCAACATATTAAAAAAATAAAATGAAGTAGAGCCATGTATACTACTTAATGATATTTAAGAAAATTTTGAGATATTTAAGATGATGTTTAAGAAAACTCTTGCAAAATAGTGCAAATCAACAAGGAAAAGAGAAATCATTCCTATATTTCTGTAACCTGAAAGAAAACAAACTGAAGACAGGTAGGACTAGCTGTAAGTGAAGTTAGGAAATATTAATAATTACTTTTTATGGGTCAGAGTGGTAGCACAGTGGTAGGATGTTTGCCTTGCAGTGGCTGACCCAGGATAGATGCAGGTTTGATCCCTGGCATCCCATAAAGTCCCCCAAGCCAGGAGTGGTTTCTGAATGCAGAGACAGGAGTAACTTCTGAGCACTGCCATCTGTGGCCCCCAAAATTACTTTTTCTTTTATATAAAGTAGCATTGACTGCATCTTTGATAATTAAAAAATATTTTTAAGGATGGAAAACATATAACTCGAATCTACTAAACCTAAGAAAGTTAAAAATCATTGTTTCAATTTGTCAACTTCAGGGTGAACTGTAAGAGTTGAGATAAAGACATTCTAAAGGCTATGTATAGCATACATATGTATACCTCCACCTAATGCTAGTTTTAGAGTCCCTAAAATTTTTCTGAGTATAGTCCATTCAGTACTTGAATTGGGAAGGAAGAATTTACACAGATTGGGGCCCAGGAGATGGCATGGAGGTAAGGTGTTTGCCTTTCATGCAAAGGTCATCGGTTCGAATCCCGGTGCCCCATATGGTCCCCCGTGCCTGCCAGGAGTGATTTCTGAGCATGGAGCCAGGAGTAACCCCTGAGCACTGCCGGGTGTGACCCAAAAAAAAAACAAAAAAAAGAAGAAAAAAAAAAGAATTTACACAGATTACAGAGCCTCGTCACACCTGTGGATTCATTCATTATTGGAGGGGAAAGGAAATGTTGAGAAAGTTTCCTAGGCAATGCTCAGAAGGTCAGGAGTCCACTCACAGAGATTGATGTAGCAGTCAGTAAAGGCCCAAACCTTATCATGGCCCCAAGGATCGTGTGGTGCCAGGGATTAAAATAAGGCTGGGTGCCCATGTGCCTGACCTCTATTATCTCTCTAGACTCAGTAGACTGTCTCTGTATGTGATATAGGAATTTCAAGACAGTAATCCCCACTTCATTGTTTCTATTACCCCACCTAAGAACATGATGCCTCTCTGCCAAAAGTCTCCCATCTTCTTTCCATCTTATTCAGAAAACACTAGCACCATTGCAATGACCTTACGAGATCTAGTCTCCTTCATCTCTCTGAGCTCACATCATATGCTCTTCTCCATATCATTTGACCCTTGACACAGAAAACATACCTGGCTAAAGCCTTCACATTTGCTCTTCTGCTTAATGGGAATAAATTTCTGTCCTTAGTTGTCCCCAGTCACACTTCCTCAATTTGTTAAAAGAGTATTGGCTTGGCCACCATGTTGAAAGTTGCAATCAATTTCTACACTTCTGCCCCCAATGAGTCTAGTTCCCCTTCGCAGAAACACAAAATAGGCTGGATTCTTTTTCAAGAAAGACAAAATTTAGTTCTTATTTTTCCATAATAATAACTTTAAGCACCATAATTACAGTTGGGTTTCAGTTATAGAAAAGAATACCCCCCACTTTACCAGTGCAACATTCCTACCACAAAGCCCCCATCTCATTCTTCCTCCATTCCCTGCCTATATGCAAGAGAGGTATTCTATTTCTCTCACTCATCATTGTTGTGATAATTGTTAGTATAGTTATTTCTCTAACTGCACTCACCACTCCTGTGGTAAGCTTCCTATCATGGGCTGGTCCTTCCAGCCTTCATTTCTATTGTTCCTGGGTATTATTACAATACTGTCTTTTATCATTGCATAAATCCCACAGATGAATGAGACTATTCTGTGTGTGTGTGTGTGTGTGTGTGTGTGTGTGTGTGTGACTTATTTGACTCAGCATGAAAGTTTCCATGAAAATACTGGGCATTGGGGCCGGAGAGATAGCATGGAAGTAAGGCATTTGCATCTCATGCAGAAGGTCAGTGGTTCCAATACCGGTGTCCCATATCGTCCCCTGAACCTGCCAGGAGTGATTTCTGAGCTTAGAGCCAGGAGTAACCCCTAAGCGCTGTTGGGTGTGACCCCCCCCCAAAAAAAAAGAGAAAATACTGGGCCTGGGCACATGAAAGGGAAAGCATGGTATAATAGGGAGGGGATTAGCACAGAATCTGGGAAGTAAACATTATAAAAAGAGAATGAAGACTTTACTTTTAAATTCTTTGCTTATTGACTCTCTTTTGGCACAGATTCTCACTGAAACCAAAAACCCTGTCAGGTTCTCTGAGCTTTATTCTTAACTAGGTCTCATCCCTGGCCTATAACTTTGATCAAACAATTGCTAATCACTCAAGGCTACATCACTATGATTTCTCAACCTTCTAGAAGTGCTTGTCTGATAAATCTCAAGGTTGGCAAAAGAATATACTATTTATTCCAACCTACATCTGGAGATAGGACTCCACACTCCCTTCTCCCGTGGGATGGTAGAAAACTGTGATAAATTAGTTGCAAACCTAGGTGAGCTTCCCATGGACACCCCAATTTTCCTTTTGTAATGTTTCACTTCCCAGATTCTATGCTTGTCCCATTCCTACTATCCCATATTTTTCTTTTCATGTGCCCAGTCTCTTCAGAGCAGAAGTTTCACTGGTTCCTGCTGGATTCTCTTCCCTACTGCAGAAACATACTATTTAATTCTGATCTTTCCCTTCTCTCTTATTATGACATCATCTTTCCTTTCAATGTAATGTAGACTTCATGGGCTGAATTTTTTTTTCCTGGGACAGAACAGAGACTCAAGAAATATTTGTCTAGTATGGTTAAATGATCAACAATAGCACATTAAAGTTTCTGTCAAGCTACTTCCAAGTGGAGATAAGCATAAACTTTTGGACGTAATAGCATGGTTCACTTTAATCCTTAAATAGCAGGCAAGCTACAAGTAGTTGAGTATCACACACTTAACATTCTAGTCTCAAAATTATTTTCTTTTTTTTTATATTTTGGGCCATGCCTGGTGGTGCTCAGAGGTTACTTCTGGTTCTGCGCTCAGAAAACATTCCTGGTAGGCTTGGGAAACCATCTGGGATGCCAGGCATCAAACTCGGGTCAGCTACATACAAGTCAAAAGCCCTTCCCACTGTGCTATCATGCTGGCCCCTTGCATTTCTTTTTAATCCTGATAAATGATCTTCTGCTACAGTTTCATATCATCGTCCACAAACAGTTGACCAAGTATGGAATTTCACATGAATGAAATATCACTGAAAGATGTTATACAGAAAGTATTTGCTTCTTCAGAAGATCATCAGTTTTATTACTTATTATTATTTTAATTATGGAGTTAACAGATATATAACAATTTGTATCGAGGGACAATATTAGTGTGACCATACACAGGGCTTACTCTTGGGTAATCTTGTGCTCAGGAATCACTTCTAGTAGGATTCAGTGAACTATGTGCATTGCTGGAGATTTGAACCTGGGTCACTTGCATACAAGGTAGTGTATGCTACTCACTGTACTAACTCTCTGGCCCCAGCAGTTTTAATTATTGTGCTTTTTTTGTCTACAATATCACTGCACCACAATCACCATCAAAGTGCCAATCTCCTATTGTCACTCTTAATGTTATTTCCCTCCATTCCTCATACCTTTATTGTTTATATTTTATTCAATCCACTTCCACTGGGGCCTCCCTATATTTACACTACCAGAACTTCACTGAAAGTGCTTTAGTAGACAAGTCCAATACCTTTCTCCAGAGGGACTGTGTCTTTAGTATGAATTTATCTTAGCTAATTTGAATACTCTTAGCTTCCTTTACCACACCTTCTCCATGTCCTATTTTTTTTTAAAGTTTAATTGTAGATTTCCCCCAAGTAAGATCCCTACTTTCCCACCAAAGATTTATCAACAACTACAGAAGGAGGTGTAATACTCAAAGGCTACCCTTGAAAAGAGAGACTTCAACTTTATTACATAAAGTTTTGCTGAATCAAGAAGCTCCATTTGAAATCCTGATAATATCCTAATAATGGAACTATCACAGGAACGACACCATCATTCAAAGTTCACCATTTACAGTCTCTGTTATCTTTCTTGCAGAGATTTCCTTAGTATCAATCTAGGCTGCTAAATCATACATAACTATTGTGCTTTAGACTTGCCTACATTTGCTTTAGCATCCTAAGGGTATTTAAAACACCACCACCAATGGATAACCAGGTGTCTTCAGCATCTTCAGCCTTCCTCAAAGAGAGCCTCGCTAGACATTGCCATCATTTCTGTGGTCTCCTTTCCCTACCTCTTGGCCACAACATTGGTCTGGCAATCTTTTTTTTTGGGGGGGGGGTCACACCCGGCAGTGCTCAGGGGTTACTCCTGGCTCCATGCTCAGAAATTGCTCCTGGCAGGCACGGGGGACCATATGGGGTACCGGGATTCGAACCGATGACCTTTTGCATGGTCTGGCAATCTTA
>PVKC010006154.1:0-31609 GCA_004027635.1 Crocidura indochinensis | reverse complement strand
TTTTTTTTTTTTTGCATAGACACAGTAAGCATTGGGGAAGAAAGGGAATTCCCGTGGCCTAAGAGATTCAGGGTTTCTCCATCCTTGAAGAATTCAGTCCTCAAACTACGGCCCGCGTGCCACATGCTGTGTTTGTTCCCATTTTGTTTCTTCACTTCAAAATAAGATATATGCAGTGTGCATAGGAATTTGTTCATAGTTTTTGTTTTTACTATAGTCCGGCCTCCAACAATCTGAGGGACAGAGAACTGGCTCCCTGTTTAAAAAGTTTGGGGACCCCATTACACCATCCCAATGGCTTTTTTTTTTTTTTTTTTGGGTGATGCCAGGAAACTTTCCTTTCAGTTGTGGGTGAGAAAATCAACCACTGTAGCTAGCAATCTTGGTATTTGCTCAGGTCTAAGGACAGGGTTGAGGATAGAGTCTTTAGGGTTCTAGAGGTTCCTATCCATCAATGTTGTTGTGTTCAGCCCTCTGTAATAATTGCTCCCTGTTTTTGTTCAAACCCTAAGCCGAAGCCTAGGATATTATGGATCCAAACGTTCTACTCAGTCTCTGTTTTCCAAGTTGGGCCTCTGCAATAAGGCATCTTGGTTTTTCTTTTTTCCTTTTTTCTTTTCTTTTTTTTAAATAAGAGTCTTGGGCTACAGCCTAGGGTAGGGTTTTCCTTGTTGGTCCCAAGGTAGGTTCTGTTCAGTCACACTTGTCAAAGTCAGTTTTCTGTTGTTGGTGCTCTTATTTTTCACAGTTCAAAGGACGATACATCTTCCGGTTTCTATTTAGTGTTAGTTGATGTGCTAGGGCAACCTGGTTTTAGGTCAAGTTGTCATTTCCTCGTTGTCATATCAAAGCTGGCACAAGTTGGTGCCAGAGCAGTGTTATAAATCTCCCAATGGAGCTTAGTTCCTGGTGCTGTTGTCCGGAGCTGTATCAGCTCTACGTCCTGGATCTGGGGTTTGGGATTGGACTAACACTGTTCAATCTCCTGGAGACTGCATTGTATCCACATGACACATGCAGAAAGACCTTCTTAGAGTTATTAAATAAATAACTTTAATATCATAAGCATCAAGTCATATATGCTAATTTTGAATAAAAAAATTCAATGACCCACTCAAGAACTAGCTATTTTCATGGTTATCTAGAATGCTATGAATTGGATTATATGGCATGATGCATTTTTTATTAAGTCTGATTAATAACTCTAGGCAGTATTGGCATACTTGGTTACTTTTGTTGAAGGAACATGTGTACAAAAATTACTGTGTAATTAGTAGGTTATGGTTATGGTTTATTGATTACAATATTTATATGGCATGTGGTTTTAAAGTCTAAAAACTTTATATATCTGAGCACAATAATAAAAATTAGCTGTGCTTCTGATGTTGAGAAGGAATTATTTAAATAAACTGTAATAAAATAAGTTATAAATGTGTTGGTTTAGAAACACCCAGCTAAACTACAAACTGTACTGAGATGGAGAAGTCCACTCTAACATGTCTATCCTGGAGGCTTACATGTTATATATGTTTTACATGTATATGTTTGTTCATATATAACTCATACACATTACACATGTACAATTTGTATATATGTCTATATATGTTGTATATTCAGATATCACTCCTAGACACTCTTAGGGGAGCATTTGGAGTATGTGAAATTAAGCTGGGGTCAGAGGTACGTCAGGTTAATGCCTTCACCCTTTTCCTATTTCTCTGACCTCCAGGTTGACTTTTTGTATGACAGTGAGTCTCATTTACTATGTGAAAATATATGCATTGGAAAACTGAAAAAATGATGTTTAGTCCAGATGCACTGAGTAAGACGTTTCAATAAGTTTTCTTATCAAACTCTAATTTATGTGCTACATTGTAGCATCAAAATGGAGTTTAAAAAGAAAGAAAAACCATTCATTTTAAGTATAACCAGAGTTGCTTCAGTCAGCTGTTACTTTTGTGCCTTATGAGAATTAGAAAGCAAGATTAGAAATAGGCCTGTCCCCTGACAAAGCCAACAAGAGAAGAGCTTTTATCTGTGCAAGACACATCTTTTTACACCCTTAGAACTCAAGGTATATAAATCAATGCAGATTTATAAATCAGATTTTATAAATCTTCTGCTTAAATCTGAAAATATAAAACAACCAAATTTCTTTACTGATTAAAAGAAAAAGTCCTAGACTGATGATACATTGTTTATTATACCATCAAGTACTCGCTGACAAGAATTTGCATACAAAATAGAAAGCTGTTTTGTCTCCTGCAAAGAGCATGATAAATCTCCATAGAGGATCATTTCAAATCATCACTGCCTCTTCAGTTATTCTTTTGAAGAAATTATTACCAAACCCAATGCATTATTTTCCATACTTTACTATGGTATTTATCTCATGCCTACATGCTTACTTCATTTCTAGAATGTGTAAAATTTAAGTCATTTTTTTCTACCTCAAAATTATTACTAGTCAGTCATGCTTGCCCTTGCTTTAATGTGGTTATTGTGCAATAAAATTTACAGAGCTTACTTTGACTCTAAAGTCAGAAGTATACAGGATTTGCAATAATTGTATTAAATATATATAATTCTATAAGAAAACTTCTTATTTGAAAGATGACTTTGATCAACTTTTCTTTCTAGAAGAAAGTTAGGAAGCAAAGAAATACATATCTGATATGACAGGCATTACTGTATGTCATTTTGTGGTTATTTATCTTGGCCAAAATTTTTGTGCCTGAGAAATGGATATTGAGTATATAAAAATATATATAAATACATAACCTGGATACCTGGTAATCACAAGAGCTAGAAATTATAACCACATATATTTAGAAATGATGGTGTTGCCAAATATTTTTATGTCATTGTATGGTGTTTAAAAGTTCAGATTCTTGGGACCCGGGAGATAGCATGGAGGTAAGGTGTTTGCCTTTCATGCAAAAGGTCATCGGTTCGAATCCCGGTGCCCCATATGGTCCCCCGTGCCTGCCAGGAGCGATTTCTGAGCATGGAGCCAGGAGTGACCCCTGAGCACTGCCGGGTGAGACCCAGAAACCAAAAAAAAAAAAGTTCAGATTCTTTAATCATATAGTCTGAATATGAAACTCAATTTCACTAATTAGTTTTGTTTATAATCTTGAGCAAGTTACTTGGTTGCCTCATTATAATATGATAACAATTACCATCTCTACCCCCAAAATATAAATGAGTTAAAAAATAAGTGGGCATTTGAAAATTTCTCACAGGCTTATAATAAAATCCCTGAAGTGTTCAAATCAATAAGTAAATAAATGTAGAGCAACCTTAACAAATGGAGAAAAAAGTAACAGGAACCATTGCAGTGCTGAATCTACATATTTGACTGGTTTTTTATTATTTACTCAGCCAAACATAGAAACAGTTTATAGATATTGACATGTACACCATCAAAAATGTTCTCAGTTTTTATAGGTAATGGATCAAAAACACATCATGAAAGTGACTATGCTTGCATGATCTGTAAATGCAGCATGTTTTTCTTGTTCTATTTTATGCACATTTAATTTTTTTTTATTCTTTCCAAAAATTGCTATCTTTTTAGTACAAAAGATTATTGCAGAGGTGAGTTGTGATATGTCACTTTCAGTTTTTTTTGAGGGGAGCACACCCGGTGACATTCTGGGGTTATTCCAGACACTCTGGAAATCTCTCCTGGCTTGGGGGACCATACGGGACACTGAGGATCTAACTGAGGTTTGTGCTGGGTCAGCTGTGTGCAAGGTAAATGCTCTACCATTGAGCTATTGTTCTTGTCTTGATTTATATACCTAAAAATAAGATGCTGAGCATCGTTTTTATGTGATTATAGGTCATAACTCTGTCTTGTTTGATAATTTTCTGTTCATATACTTTTGCCATATTTAGATTAAAATGTTTGTTTCCCACTGTTGGGCATAAAACTTTTGATATATTTTGAATATTAATTCCATGTTTGATTAAGATTACAATTATTTTAGAATGCAATTTGGAAGATTCTTATATGATTAACATATTTTTGCAAATGAGTTAGCAATCATATTCCCTGGTATTTACCTATGGAGGTGAAATGTATGTTCAAAAAATACCTGCATATGGTTGTTTATGGTACATTACTGAAAATCTTCAAAACTTGGATGTAAACAAAGTGTGCTTCAGTAGATGACTGAATAAATAAACTCTGGTATATCTGGATGATGTAAAGTTTCAGGGTTACAAATAAATGAGCTATTATGTCATTATATGCATGGAAGAAATTTAAATGCATATTAATCATTGATAAAAGTTGGACTCAGAATGCTACACATTGTATAATTAAAATTTACATATGAGTAAGGCAAAACTATAAATACAGAAAAATAAGCTGTGAATGCTAAGGGTTACGAGGTGGTAGAGGAATGAATAGGCAGATGACAAAGCATGTTTAGGGCATAAAAGTCATTCTGTAGGAAAACATAATGGTGTATTATTGACACTATGTATTTAACTACACTTTCGGTTTGTCTAAATTTAGTCACTTTTTTCTCATTAATAGATTGTACAAGACCAAGAGTTAAGCCTAATAGCAGCTATGAACTTCAAATGATGATGTGTAAATATAGGTGCATAGATTTTAACATAATTGACATACAACTATAGTATAGATTGTCAGTGGTGAAAAAACTGTGAATATGTTTATATATGTACCTATATATGTGTGTTTCATAAGTGACATAAATTAGCAATTTTCACTTTGTTATTTTTTCCATAATTCTAAACTTCTCTAAATATATAAATGCATCATTCCAGGTGACAGAGAGAGAGGGAGAGAGAGAAAGGGAGAGAGTGAGAAAGAGAGAAATCTTGTCTTGTATGGGATCTACCTGGATTCATTCATCCCATATGGTTTCCCCAAGCACTGATAAGAAAGATCTCTGAGCACTGAGCCAGAGGAAATTCCTAAGAAACTCTTACTGTGATTAAGAGTGCCAGTGCGTCCTTATAAATGGTATCATGTTATCCTGAAGGCTTAACTCAGGTCACCCAATCAGATATCAATGTGAGTTGGACTGTGAGTACTGGGGCCCAGATCAATATGATAGCTCTGGCCCATCTCAGTGTCACTCCCATCAGAACCATTGCCTCCTGAGATGCTTTATATGTCTTCAACTACATTGTGACACTGAAATCAGTTAACACACTTGGTTGCCTAAAATTTTTCCTTAAATAAGTAAATTGGCAGTGAGACTTGAACTCTAGAGGTTCACTGAGGACAGTGTTGGAAATTGAACATGTGCTCCTCATTATCATTGATAAAGGTTTTACATCTCCACCTATCTTACATAGTAAAATCAAATTATACTTTAAATTTGTCTCAGTTTGTTCTCACACAAGAGCCAAATGCTATGCAGCAGTGCTATAGCTCCTGCCATTCATTCCTTATAGAAACTCAGATGTTACACAACATGATAGCAATAAAGGTCCAAAGGCAAAATAAAAATATTAAGTAAATAAAAGTGTTTATTAAAACTGTATTTACACATCAAAGGGTACAAATAATATTTTACTGTTAAATAGTAATTGTGGAGACACTTGTATTATTAGTTTTTTGTTTAAAGAGCACAAAAATGAAACATAATATTGAGAGAATTTATTCATTATTAACAAATAAACCTGTTCATTGAAATTTTGCTACATAATTAAAAATTTGCATACACTGTTGATGCAGTGTAGGTACATATTTATTTGGGTTTTTATAATTAATATCCATAAGTGTACTGGTATGTGGAAGAGATCCCATATTGACTCACAAGAGTCCAAGAGTTCATGTTAGAGACTTATGACGTTTTTTCTTCTTTTCCTCTTGCATTTGGGTCATATTTGACTGTACTCAGGATTTCCTGATAGTTCCGTAGCACTACTAATTGTGATCCAGAAACCTTATGTGGTGTCCAGTGATGGAATCTGAATCAGCTTCATCAAGGCAAGCACCATAAGGTGTACTATTTTTCCAAAGCCAACCTTGCTTCATTTTCACATTTTCTGCTAATGCTAAATAATCTGTTTTGAGAGTGTTTTCAAAATATTTTTAAACATAAAGTTTGGGCAAATTTACAATTTTTTCTCCATGAAGAGGGTAGAGTCAGATTTCAAGTAACAACACCAGTGAATTAATGCTAAAGGCTTTTAAGTTATATGAGGTTTTTAGTTAAGCTGAACTTTTAATTCTATATAGTGTATGTAGCACAGGGCTTGTCTCATGATTAAGTTATAAGACATTGGTCTAAATCAAGCCATTAAAAATGATAGTATGTTATTATTAAAGCTAAGTGAGAGAATTCAGAGTAGAAGTACTATAAGAAGATGAGCCAGAGGAGACTATTTGGTAAACCCTCTCTTTTTTAAAAAAAAAAAATAAAATAAACATTTTAAAGAAAGAATTGTGGTTTCTTTTTTATTTTTATTTTAGTATTTTTATTTGTACAATTTGATTACCAACATGGTTGTAGTTGGATATCTGTCACATAAAAAACACCCCCCTTCACCAGTGCAGCATTCCCATCACCAGTGCCTCAAATCTCCCACCTCCCTACCCCTAAACCACCTGTATATGAGACAGTCTTTAACATTGTCATGCTAATTGTTAGTGTAGTTATTTCCTTAGCATCATTCACCACAGATTGTGGTGAGCTTCCTATCATGAGCTGGACATTCCAATCCTCATGTCTGTTGTTTCTGAGAATTATTACAAAAATGTCTTTTATTTTTTAAAACCATAGATGAGTGATACTATTCTGTGTCTATCTCTCACACTCTGAATTACTTCACTCAGCATAATAGATTACATGTGCATCCATGAATAGGAAAATTTCATGACTTTATCTCCTGACAGCTGAATAATACTCCATTGTGTATATGAGCCATAGTTCTTTAGTCATTCATCTGTGGAAGGACATATTGACTGTTTCCAGAATCTGGCTATTGTAAATAGCGCTGCAAATGAATGTCGGTGCAAGGAAGGGGTTTTTGTGTTGTATTTTTGTGTAAGAAGGGTATAACCCTAGGAGTGGTGTAGCTGGGTTGGTATGGGAGCTCATGTCCAGTTTTTGGAGGAATCTCCACATCTCTTTCCATAAAGGATGGACTAGACGGCATTCCCACCAGCAGTGAATAAGAGTTCCTTTCTCTCCACATCCCCGCCAGCTTGTTCTCATTCTTTGTGATGTGCACCAATCTCTGGCATGAGATGGCACCTCATAGTTGTTTTGATTTGCATCTTCTTGATCATTAGTGGTGTGGAACATATTTTCATGTGCCTTTTGGCCATTTGTATTTCTTCTTTGACAAAGTGTCTGTTCATTTCTTCTCTCTATTTTTTGATGGGGTTAGATGCTATTTTCTTGTTAATTTCTGTTGTATATTTTGGATATTAGCCCTGATATGATGCGTATTAGATGAATGATTTCTCCCATTCAGTGGATGACTCTTGTATCCTCGGCACTATTTCCATTGAGGCACAGAAACTTCTCAGATTAATATTTTCCCATTTGTTTATCTCTGCTTCCACTTGTTTGGAGAGTGTTGTTTCCTTCCTGAAGATGCCTTTAATCTCAATGTCATAGAGTGTTTTACCTACACATTGTTCTGTATACCTTATGATACCAGGTCTGATATCAAGGTCTTTAATCCATTTGGGTTTTACCCTTGTACATGGTGTTAGCTTTTTTGCAAGTGGCTAACCAGTTGTGCCAACATCACTTGTTGAAGAGACTTTCCTTGCTGCATTTAGGATTTCTTGCCACTTTACCAAAAATTAAATGATTGTATGTCTGGGGATGATTCTCTGAGTGCTCAAGCCTATCCCAATGATCTGATGGTCTGTCTTTATTCCAATACCATGCTGTTTTGATAACTATTGGGTAAAGCCTCTCTTAAGGAACTATGACAATACAGCAGGTAGAAAGTTTTCCTTTTGCATGTGGCTGGTCTTGTTTTGACCTCTGTCATTCCTTATGGTTCTTGAGTCTGCTAGGAGTAATCCTTGAGCACAGAGCTAGGAGTACCTCCTGAACAACACCTGATGTAGTCTTAATACAAGACAAAATGCCTCTCTCTTATTAAGAAAACTAATAAACATATAGAATTTAAATAAGAACACGTGCATTGTATTGGACAGAAGAAATGTAAAAGAAAAATAATTTCACACGCTAAGAAAGTGAATATAATACCAAAGTCTCAAGTTCATGAATAAATGAGGCTTACTATGAAGTGTTTACTCCCTGAAGATGCCTTTAGTCTCAGTGTCCTAGAGTGTTTTACCTACATGTTGTTCTATATCTTATGGATTAAGGTCTGATATCAAAGTCTTTAATCCATTTGGATTTTACCTTTGAACATGGTGTTATCTTTTTGCAAGTGGCTAATATGAAGTGGAGCCTGGAAGGTATGGGTGTGTGAAAATATACTGTTCCATGACTAAGGGTTCAAGACCATTTCTTTGGGCTAAGTGTGATATCTATGAAACAAGACTGATAAACCAGTAGAGCATTTACAGCCTTAAAATTAAAATTAATTTTTGTTCTTTAATATGTTTCATTAAAAGTGAACAAAAATCACATACGTGAGAGTAACAGTAGGGTCCTATCAATTTTTGTAGAAAAGTAAGAGAGAATAAAAGATCTATGGTTGAGAGTTAGCTAACTGTCTGCTTAAGTGAGGGAAGATCTTTAAGGAATGGAATAAATTAACTGAGCATAAAAAGAGCTACTAAAGTTATAAATGATAAAAAATATGATTAAAACAGCAGTTGGGGCCAGTTTTCCAGATACAATATGCCACCCTGGTTATCCCAGCTGAGGTCACATGCAAAACTAGTGGTAAAAGAATTGCCATGTAAATGCTAAGCTCATTTCTTTATATTATATGTACTTTTTACTTGTCACAAAAATATAAAATAAAATTTTATCTTTAAATTTATGAGTAAGAAATGTCTGTTCCTTGCCATAATGAGTTCTGAAGTTTAATCAAAAATTCTCATTGTAGATTGTGTAGACTTGCAGGAGTTCATTACTGGAGAACAATTTAGGCATGCAGTAGATTGACAATTTAGCCATGTCTTTTAACTACATTGTGCTTCTCTCTCAATATTCATCAAACAGGGCCAAGTTTTCTTATATCTACTTTTGAGTTTTAGGCCAACATTGTGAAGATCAGGGGTTACTCTTGGAATTAGTTACTCAATTCCTCAGGAATTACTCCTGGTAGTTCTTGGAGGATCATGTTGAATTCTGGGAAACAAACCTGAATTGCCTGTTTCCAGCTCCTCTCTTCTACTTTCTAAAACTAGTATGAAGATTACTTGGGAAAAATTTTTACTGGAATAAAAGTGTAGCACAATGAATAAAAGGAAAAAGGTATATAAAAGAACATTAGTTTATATGAGAAAAATGAAGAAAACTCATTTAGAAAATTTAGGAAATTCATTAGAAAATGCAGGAATAATGAGACTTTCTTTCACTGATTGTGAGAATGCAGGATGGTCTACTTTTTAGCAAAACAATATGGATACTTATATAAAATTAAACCCTAGAAATTGTGTTCCCATATAACCCAGCAATAATATTCCTAGGGATATACTCTAAGAACACAAAACCAATATTATAATGCCCTCTGCACTCTTTTTTTAATTAAATAATTTTTATTTTGACCAAAGTGGATTACAAATCTTTCACAGTAATATTTTAGGTACATAGTGACATTGAATCAGGGGTATTCCCATCACCAGTGTTATCTTCCCTCTACCCCTGTTCCCAGCATATCCCCCTCTTCGACCCCCAGGCTACTAGTATAAGTGGTCACCTCTGTGTCAAGCATGTTGTAGATTGGTTATTGATTCTGTTGTCATTGACTTTGGATTTAGTGTTTAAGTATGATCATTTTTTTTATACTCAATGTTCATACACCTATTTGGTTTTGGTACCCTTCATTATTTCTCTTCAATTTGTGAGGTAAAATAAGATAGTTCATGTTATGAGGTTCTGTTTGGGGGAAAGGAAAAAAAGGGAAACATAGGGGGATCAATATCAAACAAGAAAGAAATGGGAGGAGTCCTTCTAGAGGCTATAAATATCAATTTAAATAAAGGGAAAAAGGAAGAAAAACATAAAAACCATACAAAAAATTAAAAAATGAACTCAAAACCACCACAACAATAAAGACAACAACCAAACAATAACCACAGTCCTGAAATAAAAACAAAAAAAAGCACACAAAAAAGAGAAACAACAACAAAAATTTAATTTGTGCCTATTTTTTTTTTTGCATAGGCCCAGTAAATATTGGGAAGATTAGAAAGGAAATTTCCTTGGCCTAAGACATAAAGGATTTCTCTGCCCTTGAAGCATGTCATGGGAATAATTATAGGCTCTGTACGTGCTCTTTTTCTCTTCTCAAGGTCTTTTTGTGCTGTCTGGAAACTTTCTTTTCAGTTGTGGATGATAAAATCAGGCTTCAATAACTAGAGATCTTAGTATTTGCACAGGTCATAGGATGGAGTCTAGAGTGAATTCTTTCTTTACTTTTCTAGAAATTCTGTTCCAACACTGTAATTTTAAATCAGTCTTGGTTTTTACACCAATCCTAGTATGAAGCCTAGGATAGAGTCTTTCAGTATGCCTTCTGCACTCTTATGTTCATCACAGCACTGTTTAAAATAGCCAGCATCTGGAAACAACTGATGTGTGGCTAAAGAAACTGTGGTACATCTAGAAGGCAATGAAATACTGTGTAGCTGTTAAGAAAAAATAAGTCATGAAATTAGCTTATATATGGATGGATGTAGAGATTATTATGCTGATTTAAATGAATTAGAATTTGTAATCATGGTACTTAATAAAGATATTATTTTTAAAAAGATTAGTGATAAACATAAAATAATCTCACTCACTCATGGGTTATAAGGAAAACAGTAGATAGTATGGTAATAATATCCAGAAACAACAGAGATGAGGATAATGAGGATATTTCCATTGTAGGAAGCATTCCACAAAGAGTGGTGAGTGCAGTTAGAGTAGAGCAAGGTTTACTATGACTGCAATAGCTGAAACTGATCACTTTAGTCAAGAACTAGGAAGTGCTGAATGGAGATGAAGTGACATAAATGACACCCTTTCATTAACAAGAATGCAAAACCACAGTGTCAAATAGAAATAAAAAGTGAGAAAGAGAAGTAAATTGATGGATGATGATTAGTAGATTAATAGATGATAGACTGATAAATATATGATGGATAACAAGAAAGATACAGATAGTAGATAGAAAGACAGACAATAGATAGATAGATAGATAGATAGATAGATAGATAGATAGATTGATTGAGTGAGATCAAGAAAGCCATAGAGAGAGAGGTAGTGAAAGAAGGAATGGGAAAGAGAGTGAGAAATGGAATGAGAGAGGAAGCAAAGGGTCTGCCCTAGAGAAAGGTTGGGTATTGGGAGTGGAAGAGAAACTGGGGATATCATTAGCCTGAAGGGTGCACTGGTGAAGGGTAGTGTGCATTCTATAACTGGAAACCAAACTAAGCACTACTTTGTAACCATTGTTCTTAAATAAAGCAACAAACTAACAAATAACCAAAAAAAAAAAAACAGAAAATTCCAAATTACTATATTCATGTAGGCAAAGTCATATAATAAAACAAAGAGACAGGTACTTTCGAAACTTAGGGGAAATAAAAAAATATCTGGACCAATTAATGCAGGGTAATCTGCAATTGTTCTACTATTTTTATTCTAGTTTGATCATGGGATATTTGCCAGGCCATAACAAAGGAAATTCCAGATTACGATTTAGTAGATACTCTTATGTTGGCTTCGTTGCTATTTTGCTTTGTATATAATCTGTCAACTATCATACCATTTTACATCAGTGCATTGTGTTAGACATACAATTGCATTCACTATAGAAATCGAGATTTCTCATGAGATTCTGAGCATCAGGATGACAATATTGGATACATATACACATAGAGTGTTTCTAGTGAATTTTCTTTTTTTATTTTTTAAATAAAACAACAAAATGAAGCAACAAAGCCAGAGGGAGTTGGTTTATATTTATGTTATTTGTTTGAGGCAAATTTGAGTTTGCTTTTACTTTCAGTGCAGTTGTCTTATCCAAACTACTTTTTACATAACAGAAAACCTTAACTCACCACGAAAACATGCAAGGGAAGCATTATTATTACTATTTTATTTCTGTTATTTTCCTTAAAGAAGAAGTTGTTTGGGGAGAATAAAAGAGAAAAAAAAAACTGTGTACTATGCTCACCCACAATTGGAAAGTACTCCAGAGTGATGTGAAAGCAATTAAAGTCTAGTCTCTTGTTGGAGTTCTATACACATGTAAACCCCAGAGATAACATTAAAAAAAATTCAGGGCATCTTCTCCTAGAGGGAGGATGGTCCATAGATTCTAAGAACTCAAAAACATGTGTTTTAGGAGAAAACAAAAATACAAACTGTCTTGTAAAATTTTCAAGTACCATATGGAAAAGTATTCCCATAAACAAGGAATATAAACAATAAAGGAATGACTTTTAAATTCTGCTATGTGAGTTAAAGGCTAGTAACCAACCTTAGGTCCTAATTAAAATAATAAAATTAAGGGGGAAAATTTGACTTCACATATCATTTTAATGCATTACATTTGCAATTAGAAAAAAAACGTTCAAGTTGCTGGGGCCAGAGCAGTGGCACAAGCGGTAGGGTGTTTGCCTTGCATGCGCTAACTTAAGAGGGACCACTGTTCAATCCTCCCGCATCCCATATGGTCCCCCAGGCCAGAAGCAATTTCTGAGCCAATAGCCAGGAGTAACCCATGAGCGTCAATGGGTATGGCCCAAAAAGCAAAAACAAACAAACAAACAAAAAACAAAGATGGAGGGAAATCACTGTTTTGAGAGAGAGAGAGAGAGAGAGAGAGAAGAGAGAGAGAGAGTGAGAGAGAGAGAGACACGCAGAATAATCTCACTCATCTATGGGTTTTAAGAAAAATAAAAGTCATTTTTGCAACCATCATGAGACAATGAGAGGAGGGCTAAAACTTCCAGCTCACTCCATGAAGCTCCCACAGAGTGGTGAGTGCAGTCATAGAAATAACTACACTGAGAACTACTATAAACATGTGAATGAATGAAGGAACTGGAAAACCTGTCTAGAGTACAGGTGGGGGTGTGGTGGGATGGAGGGAGATTTGGGACATTGGTGGTGGGAATGTTGCACTAGTGAAGGGGGGTGTCCTTTCCATGACTTAAACCTAACCACAATCATATTTGTAATCAAGATGCTTAAAAATATTATAAAAATAAAGTTATATATTTGGATGATTATATATAAGTAGAGATGTAGGAGAGTAGCAAATTTCACCATTCATATGAATATATAGGGATAAAATAGATGCATAATATCTATGTGGAATCTTTTAATTTTTTATTGTGAAGCGAAAAAAACTTTCAGTAATGTGGTTAAAACTATAACAGATATGTTTCCTAAAAAAGATTTACCTGGTTTTCATTGTCATATTAAAATATTTTAATGCATAGTTTAAAATATTATATAAAAATCACATAGTGGTTTTTATTTTTTATTTTTTTGCTTATTGCTCGTTTTATTTTATTTATTTATTTATTTTTTTGAGTGGGGAGTAGAGACACATCCAGCAACTTTCTTAGGGTTTATTTCTAGCTCTGTGCTCAGGAATCAGGCCTGTCATTTTTCAAGGACTATATACTATACTGGAGATCTAATCTGAAATCATATGCAAAGCAAGCATCTTAGTCACTGTACCATCTATCTGACTCTAGGAAAATGTTCTTTATGCTTGCAAAGTTGCTATACCTGTTCATTTGCCAACATATCAAGATCATCCATCACATTCCCATAGTCTATACCCAATTTTTCTCAGTTAGTATCCTCAGATTTTATTTCTCCTAAACAAATTGTCTCAGAATTTTTTGAAAGGAATGATGACATTTTATCAACTTTCATAAGGCCAAATGATTTGCTTTAGATTTATGATCTCTTTTTTAATATAATTTTTATTTTTAAACATGTTGGGTTGCACATCATTGGCAATCATATTTTAGGTACAAATTAACATAAAATCAGGGGAACTCCCATCACCAAAAAGTCCTCCGTCCACCTCAGTTCCTTAAACAATTCATTATATTCTATTTAAGCATTTTTATAATTTGGGGGATTAAGGAAGTTGATACGGTGGAGCTCAGGGCTTACTTCTGGCGCTGTGTTCAGATATCACTACTAGACATGCTCATTGGACTATATGAAACTGGCATCAAGCTAGTGTGTTCTGTGCAGGCAAGAGCCTTATCACTGTGCTATCTTTCTACCTAGTAAGGAATTTTTTACTTTAATTTCTGTTTGAGGGGAAGGGATAGTTGGTTGAGGACATACTCTATAGTACACACACTGCTTCTGGTAAAGTTCAAGGGAGCTAGTGGTTTTAGTTCTTGAACCTTAGTCAACAACATGCAAGGCCCCATAACCTCTGTTTTAATTTTCTGGTCTAAATATGCATGATTTTATTGCAAATTTCTATTTTATTTCATTACAAGATGATTTTTATGTATATTTTGAAATATTTTTTTGTTAACTTGGACTTTGTGGGCCTAATTCTAACTAGAAAGTCCATGTTTCACTCAGTTGAAAAATTTTAAGATTATTTTTATTTTTTTCATTAGAATTTACAAATCTACCAAAAAATTTACAAATCTACACACTGTAGATCAAATTTTATTTTAATAATTTCACTATGATTCCTATGAAATTAATAAATGGATAAATTTTAGCTCTATTTCAGTACAAACATATTGTGGGATTTTTATTTATTTCAAATAACTTTTGATTTCCATTCAAGAACCCACTCAACAGAAAGACTTTCTTCTGGTGGCCAGAATGTATGTAACCTTACTACTACGCAAATAAATACTTCCATAAATTCTGACTCTGTATACATACCCTATGAGTTCCAAGTCCATGCTTTATTCAGTCTCAAATATTTTCTTTCATTCTCTTTGTGAAGACATTAATTCCAAGCTTCTTTTGGGCACTGGAAAAACATGAATATACTCAGGTATATGGGAAAAATGATTTTATCCTCTTTGTTCAGCTTTTCAGTTTCCCTTAATTTTTGGAGATTATATTTCTATATATTTAAGATACAGTCATTACATTTAGACTTGGACTTTTATTTAGTATGGAACATATATTAAACTAAGATGATACTGCATGCTATCTGGTTTAGGAGCTTGGCAATTATTCGCTATGAATTATTATACCCATTCTACTACCAATAATATTCTCCCTTCAAATTTTATTTTATGCTCTGTTAAAAAGATGATAGCTTATAGGATAACTTAACTATTTTCTATTTTTTAAGTGCATATCATTCCATTGTCCCCATTATTAATTAAAGAATTTAAAATTTATGAAGATTTTAGCCTAGAACTTATAAAATATACATATTGTGTATGTGTATATGTAATGAAATTTCAGTATATATAAAAATAAGTGGGAGGAAATGATAAAAGTAGATAAAAGAAGTTTGAGTAGCTGTACTCTAAAAGTTCACATGGTGCTTTGCAATGCAGAAAACTTAATGATATCTGAGATATAAATTGTTTCTAAGCATGTTTTTGTTTGATTATTTCAATATATGAACATACCAAAAATATTTCTATGAAACTTTGGCATAACTGTATGTACTTTGCTGCCTCTATACTACATCTAAACAGTATTTCCAACTATCTCTTCTAAACATTACCATACAAGGCTTAACTAATATTTTTGTTTCTAAATACATGGGGGTCAAACTCATGGCTCACACATATGCAAAAGCATATACTCAAACCAGTTAGCCAATTACTGTAAATAATCTCTATATTACTGCAAATGAGTAATGTATGATTATATATTAAACATTTATAACATTTTCCTCATTGCATAGATGAAATTGTCCTTTAAATGTTTTATTTAAAATATTATTAAATTGAGGATAAATCAATGGCTTAAAGTGCCACATAAAAATGTAAAGCTGTTTTACTCCCTGTGACACTATATGATCAAAGCTGAATACTGCAACTCATCTCTTAGAACCTGATTATTCTGTTGTCTGTGGTTCCTAGAGCCACAGAAATTTCTGACTATATTATGGTGAGTTGTGTATGAGCACCATAATGAAAGGTGCACAGCACTTAATGTGGAACACTAAAAAAAACAGATTAGAGCATTTATCTGAAACCTGAATTTCTGGCAACCGCATGTAGCACTAAGAACATTTCTCCCTGAATGTGCATGAGCCTAAAACTGCACTAAATGATACTGGGTTAGCCTGTGTGCATGAATGACTACTGAAGGGCAATAACTTTCAACAAAAATTAAAGCTCAGTGTTATAGCACCACACTGAATTGTGACTCCTTGCAAACACCATCACTAAGTGTCTGAGCACCACTGGAAAGCATATGTTTCACTCAGGATCACTGCAACAATGTAGGGAAGGGAAACAGAAAAATTATTATTTTATGAAAGGAAATATTTTTTTTTGGTTTTTGGGTCACACCCGGCAGTGCTCAGGAGTTACTCCTGGCTCCATGCTCAGAAATTGCTCCTGGCAGGCACGGGGGACCATATGGGACACCGGGATTCGAACCAATGACCTTTTGCATGAAAGGCAAACGCCTTACCTCCATGCTGTCTCCCAAATCATCTTGCTCTATTTGAAAAAAAAATTCAACTTTGTGTATGCAAATGTATAGGGATTAAATTTTATGTGATATCATTGGTAGTATGTAGATTCAAAATCCATCCTTTGGCACTTCTTGTGATTGACTATTTTGTCAGTTATAAGAAGCAAGATACTAAATTGTTTCATATTATGCAATCTCATTTGTTTCTACATGAGAACCACAAATTAACATAAATGTTAGGTGGTCATTATAAGTTATGATTTAAAACTCACATCTTCTCTAAACATATTTACATTCTCTAAATATTTTGGGGGGAGAAATCCTTGCTCATAATATATTAATGCAGATTCAGTTCTTTGCTTTGCTATTTTATATGCACTCTACTATTTAAGATATTATGAACTATTTGATACTCTCTTGTAAACAAAGGCTCTCACTATAAGGGTATCTTTAAGCTTAATTTTATTTCCATTTGAAATTTAACTGTAGTTCATATTATGAAAATAGATTATATCTTGAAAATAATGCATAATTATTTTGTGTACATTTTACATGGATGCATATCTACAATTAAAGAAAATCTCTACTTTCTCCAGAATATAAACCAAAGATAGTAATTTAATGTTAATAATATTACTTTCTGTACTAAGAATAAAAATTTATAAAAAAATAAGAAAACAAATTTTAAAATGAAATGACTTACTTATGACATAAAGATAATTTTAGCCTCTATTTATTAAATTGGAAACAGGTTTGGGAAAACTTTTCACATAAACTGGCCAAGTTTTATAATTATTAAAATTTAGTTAATAAGTATGAACTAGTCATATGAGTAATGATAACTCACATTTTTGAGTTTCAAATTTAAAGTTGAAGCACCTATTCTTTGTCAAAGATCTATTGATTATTCAATAGAATTTTTTAAATGTAATAATTCTTATTTTGAAATGTGTAAACAATGAAACATTTTTAAATCTCTATTGAAGACATTCTATTGATCAAATCTCCATAATCCAATGTTACACTTCTAATATTTTAATTGAGAACATTTTGAGAAGTGAGTACGCTACATTATACTGCAATTGGAGATTTTGTTTGTCAAAATAATGACAGTATTTTGCCAAAATTAATTCTGACAACCAACATGGCATAATATATTAAATGCCAAATCATTGAAACAGCACCCCAGAAATATGAGTTGATGATTCATATTTGGCAGAGACCCCATGCTCAATGATAAGTGCTAGATTAAAGCCTGGTCAGAACAATGTTAAAAAAAATTCTACTTCAAACATCTTTCCCAAATTCAGAAATATAATGATTATGGAAAAAGATAGTTGAAAGTCATAGACCTAGAAAGTAAGGTTAAAAGATGACGAACTTGTAAGTTACCATAAATAAATACCCAAAACTATTAAATTATTTTTTTAAAGTTGTTAGTTGATATAAGTATTGTTCAGTAGGGAAAACGGTGAACAGATAATTTTTAATCATAGATTACATAATTAAAGATAGTCTAAATTAAAATTCCCAAGAAATCTAATTTCTATCTGTTTTCTGAAATTGTCCCACAAATTTGAAATGCAATCACACATATTACATACTTTTAAGTTTCTCCAGAACAAACACCAACATTGGTTGAATTTTCAGACCAAAAAATTTGAATTCAATAAAAATAAGCATTTCAAACTAATAAAGCTATTAAAAATAAAATGAACTTACCCTTATACAGTGAGATATCTGTAAGGGATACTTTATGTAAAATATATTAAAGGGAAATGATAAAAGTTCACACTATTACTCTTAGAATGTAATTTTTAATTATATAAGTCAATGCCATTAATGTCATGTATCTCTATTCTGACAATATTACATACACTATACACATTTAATTAATGACAATTATCATTTTTCAAAAAACTAAAAGAAAAGTAAACTCTGCACTATTCTGATAGTAAACCCACAAAACCAAGCTTCTGTGCTGAAACACTAAAATATAATCATTATTGTAAAATAATTAATATGATTCAAAAGATATCCTTGGATAATATTGGAAAGATGAAATACGATTATGACAGTGATTACAAGATTTTAAAGAGATAATCTTAATACATAATATTATTGTGTTATAGAATATTAATGATGAACCTCCTGTATGTAATCCACCACATTTGGAAGCTAAGGTTTATTCCACTACTAAGATTCCTTTTATTCACCTCAATTGCTCAGACAAAGATTCTCCACAGGAACAACTGAGCTATTCAATTGTTGCAGGTAAGACATCTGAATCTAAATAAGTTATTTCTATGTTATTTTTCAAAATACCTATCAGATATATTTTGAAATCGATGGAAGCATATTGCCCATGAAATATTTTAGGAAGGAGTTATAATGAATGAAATAATATTTAATGTATGCTATTTCTATTTTATTACTCCATTGTTCTCAGGAAATGCAAATAATCAATTCACACTATGGAGACTAAATAATGATCTTCCTTCTCTGGCCACCACTAAGAATTTTCAGTATAATGAATTTCAAGGGATTCAAGACCATATGACTTTCCAGCTACTTATTGAAGTAACTGATGAATTAGGCGGTAATAAAGCTAGTCAGATGTCAACCACTACAACAGTCATAATTCATGTATTTCCTTGGACCACGATGCAGCCAACTTCTTCCATAAAAACAACATCAACTACAGTAAGTACTTAGTGATGAAACATAATTCTAAAATACTTTAAATTAGTCATAAAAATAGACAGTATTTGGGAAGTCTCACAGGAGTTATTCTTTTATTTTGGCAGTGAAAGACATCAATGAAATGGTTGCTTAAATACAACAGTTTCTATAATTAAAATAGCTATTATTTATCATTTTTAAGTTAAGAGAAATATATTTTAATAGGCTATTTATCAATTTGGTTCATATTTAATAGCTTTGAAGTTTTTAAAGAGCAGATAATTTTTTAATAAGTGCAAAATAAAGGAGTAATTCTTTCTCAAAGAGATAATATAGAACTAAGTACTCTTCAAAAATAATATAATATTATGGAAAATGTTGAGAAGAATAGTGAAACTGGAGAATAGGTGTATTGGAGAATAAAAAAATCTAAATAGATATGTAAACTGTTAAATCATGAGCTGAATTGATTGAAAATACAAAAAGTTTGTAAATACAAAAAGTTCATGCACACGAAACACAAGATAAAAATCAATGATGTGGTAGCATGTGTGGAATATGTAATTTTTGTTAAATAGGTATTGTTTAAACAGCCTAATAGGGATTCATATCCTTGTCCTCTCAATCATTACTATAATATTTTTGTACATGAAAAAGCTAATAGAATGAAAGACAAATTGAATGCTTAATTGTTGCAGCTAGAGAGGTATAAATGTAGGCCAATAGTTTGAACCTAACCTGGGTTCCATCTCTGACTCCTGGTATAGTCCCACAGCCCAACAGAAATGATTACTGAGTGTATAACCAGAAATAGGTCTTGAGCTCTGCCCAGTGTAGCCCTAAAACCAATAAAATAAAAACAATAAGTAAAATGTCTGTTTGTTGAAAATGTTATTAAAAAATTCCTCCAGATGCTTTAGTTCACACTAAGAAGTTTTGTATTACTTACATAAAACTATCCTAATACAGAATTTAATATTCTTGATCCAAAGAAAACAATAAATGGAATTAAATTCTTATAGGATTGGAAATGCTCCCTTATGACTAGCAAACAAATTAAAAATTTCTCTATGGGAGGGTAATAGGTGAAACCTCCCAAGCGGTATTCATGGATTCTGGGATCCCTTTGGACAATTTTCAGCCAAAAGAGCCAGTGGTTCAATGCAAGTTCCCAAGGATGCAGAGTTTTATCAGCCTTACATTGTGGATGATTGCCCAGGCCACCCCTGTGACAAGCAAGCACCTCCAGGGTGAACACGGTGATGTTTAATGGAAAAAGTGCTTTAGAGAGAGCACTTTTGTGGGCCACATGCAAGGCATGTACCCTAACCCCTGTATAATTTCTCAGGGTTCTCTAACAATTTTAATTCAATGAACACCATATGATTAAGTATAAATAAAACACAAGAAAATAAGATACAATAGTTAAGTAGCAACAAAATTTGAGCCACAATAATTACAAAAACTATTGTAAATTATATTATATTCTAAAGTAGATCAAGTTTGAAATTGATCAGGGTATTAGCAACTCTAAGGGTATCATATAGTATATGTTAATACATCATTATTCTAGAACTTAAAAATAATATATCTGAAATTTAATCTTGACCTTATTGACCTAAGGTCGATGTAGACATATAGTCACAAGTACAAAATACGATTTAAAATAATGTGAACATTTATAAATTTGATCATATGTGATATGGTAAAGCAAGACTATGCATATATAAATAAAATCATGAGGAGCCTTTTACCTGATCATAAATAATTATGAAGTATCCAAACCAAGTGGGTAATAAGATTATTCCCTATTATTTTGAGCAAGTTAATAAAATATGGCAGCAATGAGAGATGCAATTAAAATGAAATTTAAATGTATATTTCAATTAAATATGATTTAACAGTTTCTCACACATTTTAATATACATAATTCTTAATCACTCATTTAAAAACTTATCTATAAATTCAGACATATGGCACAAGAGCTAGAGGACATGCCAGGTATACATATCTAAGGCACTCAGTCTGATATCCACCATCATTTTGCTTTTCACTTCCCATTTCAACATTTCCATTTCTAATCTTCATGAAAAAAATTTTTATTTTTTATTTGAAATGACATGAATATGAAGAGAGTAATGGAACAAGAAAAATTCAAAGAGTAAAATAGCTAAAATCAAGAATATATAAACTAAACATACAAAAGACTAAATATTTGAAAGTAGTAAGTGACAATAAAACTCAGGATGTCTCTTAATTTCACTATTTTAGATATTGTTGCAAGGAAATAGGGGTGCAAACGTAGGTTTTCAATTTTGTTTTGGGGCTACTGGGATATATTCAGAGAAATGGAACTGCTGGATCAAATGGAAACTAAATTCTAAAGTTTTTTTTAGATGTGTTCATATTGTTTTCCAAAAGGCTGGACTCTCAGTGCAAATATTTATCTATTTAAAAAGCACTACATGTAAAAATGGATTGGTAGGAAGCAAATGGGTCCTGGGCATTGATGGAGGGAAAGGAACATCAGTGAGGGATTGATGTCAAGTAATTGTATGCCTGAAACTAAAAATAAGTACCTTTTTTATTTCACAGAGATTGTATAAAAAATCAAATAAATCAGGAGCCAGAGTAGTGGCACAAGTGATAGAGCATCTGCCTTGCACACGCTAGGCTAGGGTGGACGGCGGTTTGATCCCCCTGTGTCCCATATGCTCCCTCAAACCAGGAGTGATTTCTGAGCACATAGCCAGGACTAACCCCTGAGTGTCACCAGGTATTGGCAAAAAAACCTAAAACAAACATAAATGTAATGTTGAGGTAAATATGTTGAGGAACCTGATTAATTAAAAATGTGAAGGCACGGAGCCCGGGAGATAGCACGGAGGTAAGGCGTTTGTCTTTCATGCAAAAGGTCATCGATTCGAATCCCGGTGCCCCATATGGTCCCCCGTGCCTGCCAGGAGCAATTTCTGAGCATGGAGCCAGGAGTAACCCCTGAACACTGCTGGGTGTGACCCAAAAACAAAAAACAAAACAAAAAAATCTGAGTAATAATATCAAAAGTAAGACCATAGATTTTGTAATTTTTAAAAACTAAAATTTAGTTCAGTGAACTAAAGATAAAAAACTAAAGTTCTTACATAAGAAAAGGCTTGGTGGGATACTCAATGTTGCATGGCCTCCTAAGCTCTGTGAGGAATAACGCCTCAGTATTAAACTAGCAGTAGTAGACCCTAAGCTATGCCAGGTATGATCCAAAACAAACAAAAATTAGGATCCTAATAAAATATAATATATTTTAATACATTGATGAACAAAATATACTAAAGTAGGGAGAGATCTCTACACCAAATAAGAATATAATATATAATGATTAAGGTCTGTCGTATGAGTATATGGAAGACATGCAAAAGAACACAAGAGAAAATATAGCTAATGGTTCACAAAAATATGAATCATGATTTTGTCAAATGTGAAACCACAAAGGTCTAAATTCAATAAACTTTATTATATAATCGTTATGCATATAAATACAGAACTATCCCTTATGTAATGTCCAAATGAATAGTAGACTTATATAGACAAAGTGAATAAAATAATTAAATTGTAAAAGATATATATAAGGTTATAATTATAATTAGAAGTAGAAATGTTCTCAAATATGACAAAGTAGATATGTTCTCAAATATGACAAAAATTCTAGACAAAAATATTTAGAAATTTTAGTACATTTAGATAAGAACTTCAGGTGTAAAGGAAACCATTTGTACTTTATTATAATTTAGTTGTGAGGATTAAATGTAAATTTAGTCAAAATGAGCATATATTATCATTTGTGAGACTGCAGTGTGATATTTAATGCCAATATTTATTGTAAATATGCTAATTATCACAAAATATTTTTAGATAATAGGAAAATAAAAACTTTATTAAAGTTATTAAGATCTGATTTGCTATTTGTTCTTCAAATAACTTTTGCAAACAAAATATTCTGGCTTATTCTGAAGATTCATTAAGACAAAAGTTTTTAAGTATTTAATCAAATAGTTTGCATGGGCTCTGAAATTTATCATTTTATTGTAAAAAATAAAGTGAAAAAGTTTTTTTGTTTGTGTTTTGGGGCCACACCTGGTGACACTCAGGAGTTTCTCCTGGCTATTCGCTCAGAAATTGCTCCTGGCTTGGTGAACCATATGGGACGCCGGGGGTTTGGACAGCAGTTATTCCTTGGTTAGCATGTGCAAGGCAAATGTCCTATAGCTTGCACCACTGCTCCGGCCCCAGTAAAAGATATTTTTAGTAAAAAGATCTTAGTAGCAAAACCTCAACCTAAGGTATGAAAACAGAGGTCTCACATTTTTGCAATTATATATTTAAATATTGTCTTATGTAAGTCTTACATAGGTCCAAGTCATCACCTCAATTATTTGCAAGATGTTATAGCATCTTTCAAACAATTAGAATATGTTATTTCCCATTTCAGATCTACATAAACCTACCTATTAAGAGTCAATATTTTCCACTTAATCTTTCTCCATTGGGAGAGATCATTTTAGTTGGATGAAACCATGAAGGAAAAATAGAATATATTAACACATAGATTTCTATCATCCAAATCCTTGATTAACAAAGCAAAATGCAGAATGTTTATAATAAAACATAACAGAATATAAATTCTAAAGTGACATGTGAAAGAATTTTTAGATTTGTAGTTGAGTGGCACTGTAATTTATATACTTCACTTGGCAACAATATTATGCTTGCTAAAAGAAGAAAACCAATTAATGCTGTCTGGAAATGATTACCAACCTGTGACTTCAAGTTTACTCTCAAGAACCATAGAAAATGTTTTTTATTATACTTGTATGTTATATAGGCTTTTTTGCTTATGCATTTTTATAATGCACACTTTCCTACATAATATACACTTATCTTCTTAAATATTGCATCAATAAAAAGTAGCCTTAAGGATCGAAAAGACAGGTTCATAATATGAAGCTCTCTACAAAGAGTGGTGAATGCTGTTAGGAAAATAACTACACTAACAACTAGCATGACAATGTTAATGAGTGAGAGAAGTAGAATGCCTGTCTTGAATACAGGCTGGAGTGAGGGAGGTGGAAGGGGGCCATTAGTAGTAGGAATTTAGCACTGGTGAAGGGTGTGTTCTGTTTATGACTGAAACCCAACTACAATCATGCTTGTAATTATAGTGTTAAAATAAAGATTTTATATAAAAAAGAAGTAACCTAAAATATTTTATATTTTAATTCTTTTATTGTGTAAGAGAAAAATAATGGCATCTATGATGGTTTTGTATAGCTGAAAGCAGGCAGTTATAAAAAAGCATCAGATTATTTTAAGATGACTGAAGAAACATACTTCTGTAAGTATATTGAAAATATTATTATATGCTACTTTCATGTTAGTACTTAATAAAATAGTCCAATAAATATGACCAGATTTCTTTTCATCAGCTGTATAGCCCAGGAAACTTCTAGTGGTTGAGTAAAAAGTCCAATACATATTCAACTATGTTTAAAAAAAACAATGAAAAATGCTTTGAAGCAAAATATAATAGAACTTGCAACAAAAAGCAATTTAAATAATCAAAGTTCATATTGAGAAAAGTAATAAAGTTGTATGGCAAACATTTAAAGATCTTAATAACACTTTAGAAATGTTACTAACCCCCATTCTTAAATATTACTAATTATTTTCCAATTGCAAAGCGAGATTCCAATGGGGCCGGAGAAGAGGCACTCCAAGAGAAAAGTTATACTACCCCAAATAATAAGTAGATTTAGAATTCTAGAGGAAATATAAAGGAAAATTTATGAATGAGAAAGCAAAATCCATGAAACCAGCTCAGACCCCTTTGTAATAATTTTGAAATTTTAGATCCTAAATAATTTTAGATCGTAAAATAAAGTAGTTTATTGCTACACAAAGTGGCAGATCTAAAATTTACCTAACAAAAAAATCTTCATCTATACTGAAATTTATGTCATAAACAAGGAATATTCCTTTCATATTTGCCATTATTTTTGGCAATACAATTTTTAAGAAATAAGGCAAATCTTTTAAAGGCCTAAAGATAAATTCAACGTCATTAAATCAATACATTAAAATTAAGATGAATTGGGGCCCGGGAGATAGCATGGAGGTAAGGCGTTTGCCTTTCATGCAAAAGGTCATCGGTTCGAATCCCGAACCCTAATCAAGAAATTCTTACATGTGACAGAAGCGATAGCACAGTGGGTAGGGCGTTTGCTTTTCCAAGGCCAAATGGAGTTTGATTCCCTGGTCCCATGAGCCTGCCAGAAGTGATTTCTGAGTGGAGAGGCAGGAGTAATTAGAGAGCTGCAAGATGTGGCCCAGAAAACAGAAAACAAACAAGAAATCCTAACAAAAATCAACTCTTCAGTTTCGTGACTAAAATCATATCTTTTAGTTTCAAACAAAAAATACTGCCATGTGTAAAATACGTTTTAATATTTATAAAAATGCAAATTAGTGAATCATCAAGAGTAAAATATCAAGAGTAACATTCCATACATATTTTAATACTAAGCATACTTCTGTAGAACTACAATAAGTAAAATAATACTATGTCACAAAGGAAAATAAGAAATTAATTTTTATAATAAAGTCAAATTAACAAATAGTAAATATAAACCCAATCTTAGAAAAAGTAAAATAAGCAAAACTTCTTTATGTAAATTGTCTCCTGGTTATCTTTTGATTTGAACCCATACCTGCTTTTATTTTTTTCAGTAGTTTCTCTCAGGACAGGTATAAATGAAAGACATCACATATTTCATAACAGAATTAAACTCAACCAATTTAAGATTTCCATTGGCACAAGACAATGAGGCTAGACATCATATCATGCAAATATAACCCCCACAGAATTATGAATCAAACTTTCAGAAGCTATTTATAAGCGATAAATTGAGTTCATTGTAAAATTCTAGGATATCCATTTTAAAAATATAAATGATTGCAGAAATCTTTATTTTTTGGTTTTTGGTTTTTGGGTTACAACTGACAGAGCTTAGGGATTACTCCTGGCTTTATACTCAGAAATCGCCCCCAGCAGGCTCTGGGGACCATATGAACACTGGAATTAGAACCACTGTCCTTCTGTATGCAAGGCAAATGCTCTATCTCCATGCTATCTCTCTGACCCCAATTGCAGAAATCTTAAATAATTCATGTTGTATTCTCATAACTTGAATTCATACCTAAGTAAAAGATTAGTCCTTCAGTAAAAGAACAGTTCTTGAATAAAAATAGAAAGAAAAGGCCAGAATGGTGGTGCTAGCTGTAAGGTGTCTGCCTTGCAAGCACTAACCTAGGAAAAAACAGGGTTCTATCCCCCCAGAGTTCCTGAGCGCACAGCCAGTAGTAATCCCTGAGTGTCACTGGGTGTGGCCCAAAACCAAAAAAATAAAAAAGAAAAAATATAGAAAGAAGTCTCTTAAATGACTGTCCCATGTTTTCATCAAATCATTTTGATAATCTATTGACACTTCAAGAAATTTAACCCATCAATAAAATATTTTAATAACATTATATGTATAGCAACTAGATATTGTTTAGGCTCTTTCATTCAACCTAAATTTTGCTGGCTAATTCTAGATCTACTATGTCAGCTTAGAAGCATGATATATATTAAATCTTATGTGTTTTTCTAAACTACTAGACTCTTTCTAGTACAGGGGTGATGGAATTTTTAGCTTGTGGCCCATATAAGACCTTCAAAATAATATGTATTTAAATATATAATACAATATATGCACACACACTGAAAAAGTCTTCCACAGATAAAATCTTTCCTGATATGTTCTAGAGGCACATTACTTCACCAAGGCTAATTTTCCCTCATCAAAGATCAATTCTTTTTTGGGGGGAAGGTCACACACGGCAATGTTCAGGGGTTACTCTTGACTCTATGCTCAGAAATCACTCTTGGCAGACTTGGGGGACTGTATGGGATTCCAGGAGTTGAAACACCGTTGTTCTGCATTCAAGGTAAATGACCTACCTCTATGCTATCTCTCCAACCCCAAAGATCAATTCTTAACTCTCACAGGCCTTGTAATGTTATTTAATAAAATATATCTGGAACTTTGTTTTCATTAAATAATTTTGAACAGTGATGTCATGAAGCTGGCTGACAAACTATTGAGAGACAATTATTAAATACTCAGAATAAAATAGATTTATCTTAAGTAAGATTTATCTTTGGTAGCTTGCATTTGGTTATAGTAGATATACCAGGAATAATAGCATGATAAAAATTGGTAAATGCCACATAGCAGGACTTTATTAATGTCCTGCTTTAATTTACTAGCACACTATAGGGTTTATTCAATTCATGCTTTTGTGAACTTCTAAAAGCAAACACAATATAAAGCAGATGGGAAGAAGGTTTGAACCATTAGCAGATATTTCTGTAAGCTAAGCAAAGGTTTATAGAAAAAAAACTAGAGTCAATTCACCCCTCATTTTATTATTGATCTTGGGCCACACCTCTGCACTCAGAAATTATTCCTGGTAGTGCACTGGTTACCATATGGAATAATGAGGAAATGAATCCAAGTTGGCTGGATGCAAGGTCAACACACTACCCACTATCCTATCTCTCCCATCCTAATTCAGTCTTGATTTACATAACATCACATTATAGTCTTAGTTTTAATAGGTCTTATTATCCATGAAAGTCATTGGCAGTTTCTGTAAATATGAATGTAATATTCTTTTTAAATATCAAAATTATAGAAAAATCATGAAAAGGCATCGTGTACAAGTTGTTCTTTGAAACTTAGTCCATGTTACCACCCCTAGATGTAGAGTTCATGATAATATTTGTATGGCAATCCAACTTGTCCTACTCACACTATATTTATTTTATAATTATAATTATATAATAATTATATAATCTGAAGAAACAATGAAACTATTTTAATAATAATAGTCATTGACTGTCTACAGAAAACCTACATAGGTCTAATTTTAAACACCATAATTTACAATATTGATTTTGTCAGATTTTCATACAAAAAACATTCTAACATCACATCCTTCAATAGAATGTCAGTATTCCTCCTCCATGTCCCTCTGAAACCCCACCTACATTGTATTCTTTCTATTCTCCCTGTAGTGATAGACTTTCTATTAAAGACCAGCTTCAATTTCTAATGTCTTTGAGCATTTGTTGTTTCTTTGATTTTACTTTATATACCATTAAGCAGAAATTCACTGGACTGAATTTAAGGACACTAATAATTTTACCCTTTACTACTTATTTCTAGGAGTTATATTAGTTTCACTATTTCACTCTTTCTGCATCTCTTAAGGTTGATATTCATCACTTTAAAAAATAAATTCTCATAGACAATATATTTAATTTACATTATTTTTACCATAAAGTATATAATATCTAGTAAGTTGTAACTATTAGAATTTAGTAGCAAGATTATAACACCATTTCTTAAATTATTTTTAAGAGTAAATAAATAAAATAATGGAATAGGTTAATATTGACAATATAACCCCTTTATAGTAAGTAAGTTATAAGTTGGAGAGAAAAAGAAGACACATAAAAAAGAAGTATTTTCATTTTTATATAATAAAACATTCTGGGCAGTTACATTATGAGTATGATGTACATATTTCTCTTCGTGTGAAGCAGCAATAAATGTTTCCTTAGGTCTATGGGGGAAGATAGAAATCTTACTATCTTGAGTCATTCTACTTTGCTTTTCATATAAATGGTGCAATATTTCTTCCAGAGTTGCAAATATGGGAATTGATTGAGTCACTCTTCTTTTTTCACGTGAAGTTTAAATGTAATCTCTTATTGACCCTAAAAATTGTTTTCCTTCTACTGTTGAGAATTAAGACATATTATTACATTATTTTGAAAATTATTTATATATATTGATGTGTTATGTTTATATATCTATAAGACTAATCCCATTAAAATAGTAAAAATCATTTTTTGCATTCCTGTTGTTATTGGTATTACAATTTATCTAAATTCTAGTAGGAGATTGACACAGAATTAAAAAATAGCCATTTTAAAAGGTTAAAAAAAGCCAATGTATTTGGAAAAAATCATTTCTTTTCACTGTTTTAGTGCATCAAACAAAAATCACATAATTCACAAATATTTTAAATTTTAAGCAAATGATTATTCAGAACATATACTTAAAATATATTTGCATTTGGTATTAAAGAGATAGTCCAAAGGGGAAGGGTAATTGCCTTGTATGCATTTGATTTTTATTTGATCTCTGGCACCCCATATAGTTTTCTGAGCCCTTCCAGGATTGATCCTTGAGTGCAGAGCCAGAAACACACCCAGAGTATTGCTGGGCATAGCCCTCAAACAATAATAATAATAATAATAATAATAAATTATTTTTGTATATTTTAATTACTTTTATTAAGGTATTCTATTTATAATATTTTATTATTGTTTTATAATCATATAAAGTATCAATATGCTGAACCTTATAACTAGGTCTCATTCTTGCACCCAAAATTTGCATTCTTATTTTACAGTTCTGTTGACAAAAGTCTTAGCATTTTGTTCAATTGGTAATTGTCTAGTTTCTTGCTTTTTTACTTTATATTCCATGCACAATTAAGATCAACTATTTTATTTTTTATTTTAATTTATTTCACTTAGCAGATTACCCTCTAATTATAAGTTGAACTAAATTTCAAGTTTTAATCTTTTCTCCTAGCTATGTACTATTTCATAGTGCTATATTCCAAAATTCACTTATTCATTAATTTGTTTCTAGACATGGGGCATTATTTTGAGATCTTGACTATTAAATATATATACTTTGATGAATCTTACTGTAACTATATCCTTCAGAATTTTTGGCAAAGTAATTTTATTTAAATAAAATACTTCTGTTCTCTTGTAGAGGTTCTCTACATTTATATATTTAGTCTTTGTTTTTTAAGTCTTTTATATGAGTCAATTTAGTGCAACTTTTAGTGCCGGATTAGTCATGCATATCAAACTGGGGCTCGAGAAATGCAAGGCAAATGCCTTAACTTTTGTGCTACTTATCTGGCCTCACCACGAACTTCAATCCTTTGCCTCTCCGAGAAATTTTGTTTTGTAAACTTCAAACTTGAATAATAATCTAGTTGTATAAGGCATGCTTGTTTGGATATCCATTTTCTTTAGAATAGTGTTTAGATAATAATTCCTTCTAGGCTGTAAGGTTTTATTTCAGAGAATTGCAGTGAATCACATGGGACTTCTCTTAAACATAGCTTTTTTACTTGCCTTTTATGCTCTTAGTGCATTTCTTTTTTTTTCTTTTTTTTTTTCTTTTTGGTTTTTAGGTCACACCTGGCAGTGCTCAGGGGTTACTCCTGGCTCCATGCTCAGAAATTGCTCCTGGCAGGCACGGGGGACCATATGGGGCACCGGGATTCGAACCGATGACCTTTTGCATGAAAGGCAAACGCCTTACCTCCATGCTATCTTCCGGGCCCCTCTTAGTGCATTTCTTTTTTTTTTTTAGCTATATTTTTCCAGGTATGAACATTTCACCCATTTCAACAGAACCATACATTTAGTCTAACTCTCTAATAGCCTGTATATCTACCTGAGCAGAAAATCTCATCTTTTTTTTTAATTTATTTTAACACCTTGATTGCATACATAATTGTGTTTGGGTTTCAGTCATGTAAAGAACACCACCCATCACCAGTGCAACGTTCCCATCACCATTGTCCCAAATCTCCCTCCTCCCACCCACCCCATGCCTGTACTCTCCACAGGCTCTCCATTTCCCTCATATATTCTCATTATTAGGACAGTTCAAAATGTAGTAATTTCTCTATCTAAACTCATCACTATTTGTGGTGAGCTTCATGAGGTGAGCTGTAACTTCCAGCTCTCTTCTCTTTTGTGTCTGAAAGTTATTATTATTGCAAGAATGTCTTTCATTTTTCGTAAAACCCATAGATGAGTGAGACCATTCTGCGTTTTTCTCTCTCTTTCTGACTTATTTCACTCAGCATGAGAGATTCCATGTGCATCCACGTGTAGGAAAATTTCATGACTTCATCTCTTCTGACAACTGCATAGTATTCCATTGTGTATATGTACCACGGTTTCTTTAGCCATT
>PVKC010006153.1:0-31704 GCA_004027635.1 Crocidura indochinensis | reverse complement strand
GAGTCTCAGAAGGTGATATTTTTCTAGAAATCTGTCGGTTTCTTCAGGGTTCTCTAGCCTAACTGAGTACAGTTGTTCATAATACTCCCACATGATGTCTTAGCTTAATTGGGGTTCTGTTATAGTCTCTTTATTTTCATTTCTGATCCTATTTATTTGGGTGCCCCCCATTTTTTTGGTGAGTCTTGCCATTGGTATGTCTATCTTGTTTATTCTTTCAAAATACCAACTCCTGGTCTCATTAAATTTTTGTATTGTTTTCTTTGTTTCTATGTTGTTTGTTTCTGCTCTGCTTTTTATTCTTTCTCTTCTTATGACTGTATTTGGGTTCCTTTGTTGCTATTTTTTGAGATCCTTAAGGTGCCCGTGTAGACTGTTGATTTTGTGATTTTCCTTTTTCTTGATGTAGGCTTATATTGCTGAGTCTCTCCCTACTTACTGCCTTTGCTGTGTCTTATAGATTTTGACAATTTGTTTCTTCATTGTCATTTGTCTCAATGATTCTTTTTATTTCTTCCTGATTTTCTCTTTGATCCAACTGTTGATGAGTAGCATGTTGTTGAAGCTCCAGGTGTTGAATTTTCTCCAGAGTTTCTTTTTACAGTCAGTCTGGATCTCTGTTGCATAAATCTGATGGGGATCTTCTAATAACTCTTTTTTTTTGTTTTTGGGTCACACCCGGCAGTGCTCAGGGGTTACTCCTGGCTCCATGCTCAGAAATTGCTCCTGGCAGGCACGGGGGACCATATGGGGCACCGGGATTCAAACTGATGACCTTTTGCATGAAAGGCAAACGCCTTACCTCCATGCTATCTCCCGGGCCCCTAAAAACTCTTATATTTGTGACTTTGTGTAAATTAGATTTATATCTAAAGGCATGGTCTATTCTAGATAAGGTTCCACGTGCACTTGAGAGGAATGTGTATTCTGCTCTCTTGGAGTGGTGTTTCCTGTATACAACCATTAAACATATTTCCTCTAAATTCTCATTTAGTGCTTTTATGTCTTTGCTACTTTTCTGCCTTGTGGATCTGTGTAGATTTCCTTCCATATGTTTCTCTAGGTTTGTGAGCAAATGCCTTACCTATTTTGTTGGGTCTACAGTCGGCACATAGATATTGATCAGAGTCAGTACTTCCTGGTCTAATGTTACCCTAATCAGTAGTAGTGACCCTCTTGGTCTCTGAGCACTTTCTTGAGGTTGAATGCAACTTGATAAGGTATAAGAATGGCTGTCCCAGATTTTTTGCTTTTGGTTGATGAATACTTGATTTCCATCCTTTTATTCTAAGCCTGTGTCCTTTTAGGTTTGTTTCTTCAGGCAGCAGATATCTGGTTTTTGTTTTCTGATCCTACCCTCTATTCTGTGTCTTTAAATTGGGAAATTTAACCCATTGACATTTAAGGAGATTATTGACATAGAGGGTTTTTGAGCTATTGTATTGAGTATAGTGGTTGTTACATTCAGGGATTTGGATTGCATAATACATCTTTCAGTAGTTCATTTAGAGTTGGTTTGGTTAGCGCAAATAGTATGAGTTCTTTCTTGTCTGAGAATGATTTTAGTTCTTCCTCCCACATGAATGAGAATTTTTCCATGTAATGGAATCTAAATTTATTCAGTAGTTTAAATATGTAACTGCACCTTTTTGTTCTAATTGCTTCAAATGGGTGGTCTGGTTTGATTTCTATGTCCCTTCTTTTGTACTTGAGGGTTTTTCTCTCCCTTATTGCTTTAAACAATTCATCTTTATCTTTATTTTCTCCAATTGGATTACCATATGTCTTGGTGTTGGTCTGTTAGGGTCTATTTTATTAGGGACTCTTTTTGCCTCCTGAATTTGTACAGGTTCTTCTTACCAGAGGTTTGGAAAATTTTCTGCTATTATTTCCCTCACTACTTGTTTTTCTCCCTTCCCTTTTGCCTCTGCTTCTAGTATTCCTACAATTCATAGGTTATTTCTTTTATCTTTGTTCATTAGGTACCTAACGGTTTCCTCCAAAGTTTTGTCCACTGCTTTCTTATTGACTTCTTTGTCATTGCTGTTCTATAGTTTTTTTTTCAAGTTCCTCTATGTGTTCTTATAACTGTGTGATTCTGCTATTATGGCTTGATAACATGTTTTATTATTTCCCTTAGTTCCAGTTGCATGGATTCTTTCATCCTCTGTAAAAGTTCTTCTTTGAATTGGTTGAATAGTTCATCTATAGATTTTTTTTTAATTTTGGAGGCTAGTTTTTCCTTAATTTTCATTGCTAAAACTTCCATTGTTGCTTTTAGGTTCTCATCTATTGGGCATGTGTGTTTTGGTGGACTTGTAAGCTTTATAGGGATTTTCTCCTTTTGCCCAGCTTCTAGTGTCTCACTTAGTTTGCTCATATTTCTTTGCATGCATTTCCTGATTTTAAATGTTGAATGTTCTGGCTGTTTAATAAAGTGGTCTGCTGTACTGATTGCATTAGAGGTGCTTGAGGGTATATTCAATTTATTTGTTTTTTTTTTTTTTTTTTTGGTTTTTGGGTCACACCTGGCAGCGCTCAGGGGTTACTCCTGGCTCCATGCTCAGAAATTGCTCCTGGCAGGCACGGGGGACCATATGGGGCACCGGGACTCGAACCGATGACCTTTTGCATGAAAGGCAAACGCCTTACCTCCATGCTATCTCCCGGGCCCCGGTATATTCAATTTAGAGTTTATTTTTCCTATCCAGGTGGCTTGTCTAAGTATGATAGGGATATTACAAGCTGCTTCACTGTTTTACTATCCTGTTTTATGGGCTGTGAATTATGTGAGGAAATTCAGTGTTGGATCTGTGCTGACTAGACCTATATGGTATAAATTAGGCAAGTATGAGCGTTTTGCTGGTTCAGTGGGATAGGGCGGGGTGTTCCCAGACTTGGAAGTGTGGTTCCATTCTGTTTCCTGGTCCCCACACTCACAGTGTCCCAAAGTCGCCTGGACTGAGGTGGCTAGAAGCTTCTCCCGCAAACTCTTTCTGTCTTCCCAGGCAAGTGTGGTTTCCGTCTGATCCCTAGTTCCCACATTCATAGTGTCCCAGAGCCGTCTAGGTTGAGGTGTGAAGATGGTGTCTCCTGTACACTTTCTCCTTGCCTTCCTGGGCAAGTCGCTATCTTTCTTTTTTAATATCCCACAAATGAATATGATCATTCTATGTCTTTCCCTCTCCTGACTCATTTCACTCAGCATAATAATCTCCATATCAATCCATGTATAAACAATTTACATGGCTTCATTAATTATAATAGCTATTCAGTTGTGTAAGTGAAGCATTGTTTCTTTAACCAGTCAGATGACTGAGCACAGATGTTCTTGGGCACTTGCGTTGTTTCCAGATTCTGGCTATTGTGAATAGTGCTGCAATGAACATAGGGATGCAGGTAGCCTATGATTTTTTTTTTTTTTTTTTTGGTTTTGGGACTCACCCAGTGACGCTCATGGGTTACTTCTGGCTATGTGCTCAGAAATTGCTCCTGGCTTCGTGGATGATATGAGATGCCAGGGGATCCAACCGTGGCTCATCCTAGGTTAGCACATGCAAGGCAGACGCCTTACAGCTTGCACCAGTGCTCTGGCCTTTGATTTTTGACCAGGAATTTCAAAATCACGTGATACATAATAATCTACCCTGCCAGTAACCCCTCCTAAACCCAAACATGGAAAGCTTTTTAAAAGAAAAACATGTTAAGGATTTGAAGCGGTGATTCTTAAATAATTAGACCTTCAGGATATGAAGGCAGTGCACATTCAAAACAACATGTAACTTTTACTGTAGGTGGCAACACCTGGTGGCACTCCGGGATTACTTCTGGCTCTGCACTAAGAAATTGTTACTGGCAGGTTTGGGGGACTATATGAAATGCTGGGGATAAAAACCAGGTCCATTCAGAGTTGGCTGTGTGCAAGGCAAATGTCCTACTTCTTGCTATTATTCCAGCTCTAACAGTGACACTATCAAGGGTTGTTTAACACAGCTATATAAGTACTTTTATCATCAGATATAACAAGCCTAGTTACATAACAGCTTCATGAATCATAGTTCTCAGTATACTTTAATAGAGGACTAATGTCTGTTTAGAGAATCATGAATAGATATCACTTAAGATCAACTTAATTTAGTGTATTTGCTCTAGATAACTTTAAGCTAATAGTATAACTGTAGACTAGTGTGTTGTTAAGTGTAATATTAAGGTCTGATTATAAAGAATTTTCAGAATACATAGAGGCCTTAACCAGATCTTATAGTGACCTTTCAAAAACTCCTCTTTATTAGTATGTAGTAAAGAACATTTGTTTAGGGCCAGAAAGTAGCAATGGGTTAAGAGGCACGTCTTACATAAGTCCAACCGTAGTGTGAACCATGTGGTTTTTTGAGCATAGCCAGGTATAGCCCTGAGCACTATTTGAGTGGTACTGAGGTTCCTGAAAAATGATTGAGGTATGCCAGCTAATCCTTGGAAATGCAGGAGAAAAGTAGATCTATGTCCAATTGGAGGTCCTGACCCCTCATAAAACACTGGGTGACTTGATATAAAAGAAGCAAATTCTAATGTTCATACTTAAAATATTCTAACATGGGGAAAGGTGCTAACAGTATGGGTTGAAATCCTCTCATACAAAGTTGAGACATCAATATAATAGGGTAATTTATGTTTTCAATGGCATTGAAGCATTCAACTAGTGTCTAAAAGGTAGTGAATTCTAAATATGTGACCGTTATTTTATTTTTTCAAGAGAGCATGCCTAATTAGCATTAGTGATGTTTCAGTGAATATATACATAAATAATCTTTGCCTGTCATTATTCTTATTCACAATTGTTCTTGTCAGTTATTATCTCAAGTTAACAATGATACTCATTTTAATGAGACAGATTAATTTTTGAACATTAGAGAAAGCTAAACAAAGGATTATTTACTCAAAGTAATACATATACTTGAATATTTTTCCATACTCAAGGAAAGTGAAAAATTTATATACAGAGATTACACAGATGAGTACTTACAATTTCTTTGGTTGGATGGGCATGTGTGGTGGCAAGCAATGCTTACTTGAAGCTAATTCCTGGCAGGATTACAGTAACGTTAGAGTGCTAAGGATCACACCATGTCAGCCTTTAGCAATCAGGCACCCTACCCACTATACAATCTCTGACTCCTTGGAACCCTTAAAATTTCAGTTATAGTTTTAGAATTCTAAAATGTTTAGATTATAGATTTAAAATATGAATTTAAGTGTGTAGAAAAATATATGTAAAATAAGCAACTTAATTTGTTTTTTATTTAAAGCATTGTGATTTACAGAATTCTTCATAGTTATGTTTTAGACATACAATGTTTCAGCACCAAAGCCACCACCAGGGCCAACCTCTGTTCACCAATGTTCTCAGAGTCTATCCATGTCATCATCCCTGACTTAGTCTTCCATGCAGCAGGCTTTTAAATTTTTTAAATTTAGGTATTAAAAATTGTTTCTTGATTTCATTGTGGTGGACTCCATGGTTTAAATATCTAGTTCTGTCATTAACATCACTGATGTACTTGAGTCCCCTTGATCTCTTGTTCATCTGTCTTTTTTTCTCCTCACTACACTCTGGGGTCAATATTGCTCTGACAACCCTATTTAAACCACCACATTTCTTTTTTGCAGTTATTCAAAATACCACATATTAGTGACATCTTCCAGTATTTATCTTTTTTTACTGGCTTCATCTCCACTCCTATTGCAGCAAAATGAGTAATTGCATCATTTCTTAGAGATATGTAATATTCCATTGTGTATGTTTACATATATAAATATATGTATATATATGTATCACATACATATACACTCATTTGTTGTGTATCTAGGTTAATTCCCACTGTAGGTCATCAAACTGAGTGCTGTGATGAGTAGCAGTATGCAAAGATCCCTTTAGATGACTGTTTTTTTTTTGTTGTTGTTGTTCTGGTAATAGATGACCAAAAGTACAATTGCTGGCTCATGTGGCAGCTTCATTCTGAATTTACTAAGAACTCTCCATACTGTTCTCCACAGGGGTCGAACCAGAAAACATTCTTAACAGCAGTGGATGAATTATTTTTTTCACCCTACCAACACATTGTTCCTAGTAATTTTTATATGTTTTCCTTTCACTGGTTTGTTTGTTTTCTTTATTTTTATATTTTACACCTAAATTCTTATTCACTAAATTAAATGAATGTAAATGTGTCAAATTATAGTTGGACATAATGTAGTGTAACTAATATATTCATACATACAAGCATATGTTATGAATATATTATGATTTTAGGAATTTGTCAAAATTTTATATTAGAATTAATTTTTATGGGGCCAGAGAGATAGCACAGTGGTAAGGCATTTACCTTGCATGCAGAAGGATGGTGGTTTGAAACCTGGCATCTCATATGATCCCCCAAGCCTCCCGGGGATCATTTCTGAGCATAGATTCAGGAGTAACCTCTGAGTGATGCCGGTTGTGACCCAAAAACCAAAAAAAAATTAATTTTTAGCTCTTCTTAAATCTAGACACTTACATATATAATTATATATTAATATAAATAAATTTATGTTATATATTATGATAGGCATTACACAAAAATCTTAAAATATTCTGACTTTTGATTAGAAGTATAATTTGATGCTTTTAAAGGTATCATATGGGCTTTGGTATGGAAATATATTCCATTGAAGAGGTTACCAAAAGTACATAATGATAATGCAGTACTAATGACAATATTACAAACTAAACTGAAATACTTAGAAATTTGATTGAACTTTGCTATTTTATGTGTTTTATACCTTGAATAATACTCAAGAGAAGTTGCGACTATTTGTAGTCTTTAAGGGAAGCAGATTGCATTAAAATAAAGAATAATATGCATTAAAAGTTTAGAACATGGGGCTGGAGAGATAGCATGGAGGTAAGGCTTTACCTTTCTTGCAAAAGGACGGTGGTTCAAATACCAGCATCCCATATGGTCCCCTGTGCCTGCCAGGTGCTATTGATGAGCATAGAACAAGAAGTAACCCCTGAGTTGTGCCGGGTGTGACCCAAAAACAAAAACAAAAAAAGTTTAGAACATAACAAATTTATTAAACATTTATATTAAAATCTTTGTAAGTCAAGTTAGATAGCTTATAGTTATTGTTATGCATGCATAAACATATAATACATAAGAAACTTACGTTTATAATGTAGTTGATTTTAAATAAAAATTCAGTTTAACAAATGATCACTTATTTAACTTATAAGATAAAGTTGTTTTTATTTGGTTAGTATGCCTGTCAAAAACAATATAGTCATATTTAACAAAATTATTTTTTATATTTTACTATTAAGTTTAAACTAAGTATCACTTTAATTAGTAGTAAAACTTATTATAGCTTTATGTGTTTATCAATAATTGAAACATTTACATATGAAAATATCTGAAGAATGCTAAAGTATCAATACAGCCAAATACATTATGACTTGAAAAAATGTAGTATGCTTAAACTGTAATGTTTTGATGACTAATAGAGAAATACTTCAAAACGTACAGTGATTAAAAATGGACAAGATCTCAGTGGCATTACTACTTGCAACATCAGTTACTATATTACCCGAACAAAGTGATTTTTGCCTAGGATTTATTATGATGGAATAATATCTTTTGTTTAGTAATCATTACAAACTAATTATATCTTTAGCTTTTGGAGTTTAAGCATTAAAAAATCGCTAAGCAAATGAAAGCAAACATCTTTTCAGGTACATAGCATTTTATAACAGGAAACAATGAAAGAATATTGTAAACATCATCTTTTGCCTACCTTTGTATTTCAGTAGCTCAATATAACCACATTTCTCCAAAGACTCATTCTGTTATTGAAAGGTAATGATGGGAACCAACTTAGAACATGTAAAATGCAAGGATTTTTAATCAATGAGAAGCTATTAATTTAACCAACCCTTCCTGTAATAATATTGAGACAGACTGTCTGCCTGTTTTTACATTATAGCTAGCTTTGCAATCTGTGTAGAATTTAATGAGGTGTGTAATTTTTGTGAACTTATTGACTCTGAGAGATTCAAAGATTTTCATTCTACTAAACGTTAGCATTTTTATCTTTCACTTATCCTACATAAAGAAAATAATATTTTAGTGCCTATTGTTGATCTTTATGTACCATCCTCATTATACTTGAACTGCTGTTAATTAAACATATAAGAAAAATGTGTTTAATATAGTTTAGTCTGACTCCTCTTAGTCTGTTATAAATTTAGCCTTTTTCCTCTGAAAGTTATTCTATAAGCTTTTCTCATATATTTTATAGTTTCAAGTTGTCATTTAGTTGCATAACCTAGAATTCCAGGATTTACATATTGATCAAGTATTATGTAACAAAATAAATATGCTCTCTCTAAGGTAACGTATGGGAGACTATTCCAATAAAATATATGGGGAAAAACATGTAATTTTAAAAGTAATTTTATGGAAATGCAATTTGTGATTAACCTAGCACAATACTAAGATTTATTTATTCAACACAAGATAATGTTTGGACAGTTTATAACACATTTTTTGAATTAGCAAAAAAATGAATGTTATATTTTACATATTGATATAATCATAAATTTAAACAATTGGTGGAAATTTTTCAAGAAAAGCTGCTCATATTCTATTCCAGAGCTTTCTCAGAATTTAACTGGGACTGCAGAGCATGTTTTCTCATCAACTAAAAAATTGTCTAACACAAATAGGTCTTCTTGTAATTAAAATATAATGCTCATAGTTATTTTATTTTGAATTATTTTTATGGAGAATAATTCTGGATGCGTTTTTATTTTAATAAAAGAATCTAATGGAAAATTTTACTTTTTTTACTTAAAAATCTTTGATCTAGGGGCCCAGGAGATAGCATGGAGGTAAGGCATTTGCCTTTCATGCAAAAAGGTCATCGGTTCGAATCCCGGTGCCCCATATGGTCCCCCGTGCCTGCCAGGAGCAATTTCTGAGCATGGAGCCAGGAGTAACCCCTGAGCACTGCCGGGTGTGACCCCCCAAAAAAAATCTTTGATCTAGTAAATGTTGATAACTATATTAATTCCTTGGTTGAGAGTTTAATCTTTAAAACCAGAATAAATAGTCCAGATTGGTACTTTGATATAGGAAAAAAAAAAACCCTAGGAACCCTACATGTATCAAATGGAGTTGATGATTTTAATGTTTAGTTTGTTATCTATAACCAATCTTAAATCTTAAATCTTTCCCGTTTTCTCTTAAAGAATTCTGTAGTATTACAGACTATATGGAATATTCTGCCAAGTGACCATTATGAATGTCTTAAGGTGCCCAGATTTTTTTAGAGAACTGACAGGTTAAATTTCATAATCACTGCATAAATGCATCATGAATATTTTATCACATTGTTCCCCAAATGTTCTTGTCTTAATGATGTAAAATAAAAAAAATGTGAAAATTTAGATGTAGTAAAGCCAATTTTATTTTGAAAATTAGGGATTTCTATGTGCAAAGAAATCATCATCTGTGAAGGAAGATATTCTCAAGTCTTTGTAAAATATATCATACTTAAAGATAGAAGTAGTTCTTAGTTATTAGCATGCATCAAAATCCCTAGAGTGCTTAATAAAGTACCTGTTTATGTATGATACTACCAGAATTGCTACTCAATAGGTTAAATGGAATCTGGTATTCTGTTTTTCTATAAGATTGTCAGGTGATATTGAGTTGTTCAAATGGTTATTATACATTAAAAACCATTTATTTAAACTTGTGCAATTTTAACATTGAAATCTATTATAGTAAAAAAAAGTAACAAGACCCCAAAGCCTGCAAGTCTGATCAAGTCTTCTTGGTCACTGTTCAAAAATAAAAATTAAAGTTTTAGTATTGAACGTGATTATGGAACAAAGCATAGAAAAATATGTATGATAGAGGAAGGGAAATTGGTGCCACAAATGTTTTTTTCTCTTCGTGATATTGGACTACAATTGGCTGAAAGCTATTATTCTGCACTACATGTTAAATTTCAAAAAATGTTTGCTTAATTTAAAGAGGCAACAGTTTAAAAATGACCTGGAGTACATTCTTTGCAAGCAGGTGTCTTTGTTTCAATCCTCAGTAGTGCATAATTGTTTTCTAAAAGCAATGTATATTTTTTGAGCCATGTGAACCCTGAGATTATGTTAGTCAACTTGTGTTATTAATTATAGGACTCAAATCTATGAAAAAATGGGAACCATGAGTTTTGTCTATGTACTAAGTCACACATTAGTCTATTGTTTGGCCTGGTTTCATGGTCATGAAGTCAACAACTAAGCGTTACTCCTTCATAACAGATTGAGTCCCAGGAGCAGGGGTAAGAAAAGCAGAGTGTTATACAGGAAAATCTAAAGGATGTATTATTTTCTTTTTTATTGTTGAATTATCTTTATTTAAACACTGTGATTACAAATATGATTGTAGGATGTATTATTTTCAAGCTGGTCAGCACTTGAGCATCCTGTACAAATTGCTTTCTATCTCTTGGGGCCATCTCTTAAGAGGTCTTATAAATGATGATTTTTTTTTCAGAGCAGTTCATCAAAAAAGGAAGAGAAGACTATGTTTAGCTTTTCCTTTCTCTTACCTATGCCTTGACTAAATACCTTGATAGATCTATAGACCAATGTATCTTATTGCGCACTATCCATTCATATATAGATGTTTGACAAATTTCAATACTTTAAAGTTGAACAAATTATCTTATTTCCTGGAGTACTTGTTTATATTTTTCCTGTAATATTTATGCATTTTTGCTTAACCTTTCCCATCCACTAATCATATAGTAATGATGATATTGATGTTTCATGTTATTGAATCTAATTCTTCTCATCCTCATTGCTACTATGCTTATGCATGTTACTGTTCTTTTTTCCAGCTGAGATCATTTCCATGAATATTTAATTGAATAATTCCCTTTTAGACTTCTTCCTGATTCCACAACTTAACATTCCTTAGTTGTTCCCATCCATTCGTTCAGAACAAAGGGGAAATATTTTGGCATGTTTTTACATGACTTGCTTGTTGGGTTATTTTTTTCAGCTTAAACATTTCTTATTCACAGAATTTCCTTGTGTTATCATTGAACTAAATGTGCTTACTATGATTTGGCTTGTCTTCAAATACATTATTTGATTTCATATTACTTTTATTTGAGGTAATTGTATTTGAAACTATATATATGAGAATTTCACCTTTATAAATACATATTACCGCACTACATCTAACACTATTATACTAACACACCTTCCATTCCAACCTAGGCCCCCAAGTTCAGTTTGTCAAACTCATAAGCACTTGTTTATATTTGTACTGTAAATCCTTTTATGTCTTCTCTATATATTATATCTGAATGAGATTACCCAGTATTAGAGACTACCTAGAATTTGTCTGTATCCTGCATTTTGCTTAGCATAATATCTCCAGTTCCATCCCATGATGTAAAGGCAAACATTTTACTTTTCTTATTTTTGAACAGGATTTTACTGTTTATATTATACATTTTCTTAATCCACTTATCTCTTTCCTCTCCGTCAAGTTTTGAGTCTTTAAACATTATTTTAGTCATAGCCACCATGTATTTGCATTGGTCTAGCTTCATAGATCTTTGACTTCTGGAACACACAGCCTCATATGTAGTCATTTGACACTCCAAATTGCTCAATACTGACACCCCAGTAGGGACACACCAAATTAAATGGGACAGTAGTATAGAAGCCAACTCAGCTTAATAAAGACCATAATGAAGAATGCTCAATGAAGCAAACACCTTAGTAAATCTTCAGATAATTATTTAATTACAAAATGGATGATCTAAAAGTTTTCACAAATTTTCTTAATGACCTTTTTGGATTTAGTTATAGGAAATATAAAATAAATAACTTCATACTTGCATGTAGCCAACTTTATTTCAGTCCTTGACATTGCTTATGCCCCACTTCCAGGAGTTATCTCTGAGCACAGAGTCAGCAGTTAGCTCTGAGTTCAGCCAGCAATCCCAAAACCCACACACAAAAAAGAAAATTAAACAAAAAAATGAATAAAATCTGCACTAAGATTTAATGGCAAAACCTGCCTTTATACCTGCCTCACGTGGTCAGAAATAAAATAATCATTTTGAAATATTTATGAATTTATAGGAAATTGTCTAAAGGAAATGATCATAAAGTGGACACTCTTACATGCTAATTTATTGTTATTTTAAGAAAAAGATAATGTGTTATAATGATCTGATTGAACAGCAGGGGTACTTTGGAGTAACTTTTCACTTTAGAGATTAAAGTAAATCTCATAGGGAATCCTGACATTCTTTGTCATGTACATTAATTTCTTTCTTAATATGTTTTTCTTAGGAGAGCTGGCGAGTAATATACTTTAATGTGAACAGCTTTTAACAATAGCCTCTTTTGATGGATTAATGAGAATTATATATGTATATAGACACACAGATACACTATCAACAACATCTGATAAGTGAAAATATTTAGCAAGCTTAATTTTCCTTGTGATTTAATAGGGTTCAATAAATGGAAACTGTGCAGTCTGAATAATGAAAAGAGGACATAATTTATCTCATTCTGTTTGTGTCCTTTCTATGTTCTTTTGTCCTTTGATTGCACTGGTGGATAATATTATTTTGTTCCCAAGGAAATATGTCCCTTTGATTAGGTTGTAGATATTCTCTCATTTGTCACTGTTCTATCAAGCTATGCCATGTAACAGCAGGAACTCTTGATTATTTAATTGCTTGTAAGAACTCATTAAATCCAACTATCAATCATGGGACATATGGTAAACATCATCCAATGGCGTGAGAGGTTGTAGCAATGATTTGTCACTGGGGCAAACCCTTTTTTCAGAAATACAGGGTTCAGTTTAGCTGTCTGACCATGATTATTTTTAATTGATATTGATTTACAAGTGAAGGTTCATGTAGTAGCCTTAATCCACACTTTGAAGTTAATAATATAAGCATACATAATATAATTAGAAACATACTCAAATGAATCTTTTTATATTTGTGCCCTATTTTCTTCTGTAATAATTACATTTATTCCTTTTACAAACAGAGAGTAATAAATTTTGAAATCTACATTTTTTCATGATAAAAAGTCAAATAGTATCTCTTGGTAGTTTCCAAAATCAATTCCAATGTTTGATTATAATCAGTTATGAAAATGAGCAGCTGTATATTTTTAGTGAAAAATAAAGTAAATTAGGAAAGTTTAAAACTAGTATTTTTGTTTTATTATGTGAACATCATTTAAATGCATCAACAGATAAAATTAAAAATCATTTAGCCCTTCATTGCACTGAACCAGAATGTATTTAGTTTACTGTTAAGCCAAATTTAAGATTAAATTTTGTCTCATTAGATCAGTTTTTTCAGAAAGTAATATATTTAGGGGTTACCTATATCAGATAAATTTTGAGGTAAGAAAATAAAATCCCAAGCTCATTCTTCAGATAGTTAATAATCATTTGAAATTCATATAAAATCACAATTCTAGTAGCCTTCAGAACGCCTTTTGAAGAAAGAATATCATATACAACCCCCCAAAAAACCCCACTATTTGGATTCTACCTCAGTGCCACCTTTGCCAAGTCTCTGCAATTAGTGAGTAGATTTCAGAAACAATATATTTCCCCAGGTGCCCTGGGAGGGGAAAAAGGGAGAGAGAATGAGAGATAGAGATAGATAGATAGATAGATAGATAGATAGATAGATAGATAGATAGATAGATAGATAGATAGATAGATAGATAGATAGATAGATGATAGATAGAATGTTCCCTCTTCCTCCAACAAGGAATTCTTTGTTATTGGAATAAAATTAAAGACTTGAAAACTTGTATTATTGTTTTTTTAACATTTTAGATAAGGCAGATTTATATACCCAAATATATACTCAGATTTATATACTAAAGCAATGTGTTCAATAACTTATTATCCTTTTGTGCACTGGAATGACACTGGTTATATATAGGCTAGTTTAAATTGTAGGGCCAGCATGTCTAAAAGATTACCAACAGTTTAAGGCAAAGTTTTGATTTAATTGTTTCAGCATCACGTTTAATGTATTTATTAAAATATAGTAGCACTCCATAAATATATGTAGAGTCATTGTTATAAAATTATGTATGAACAAGTAACTGAATATTTTTCTAGAGCAGTGGTATTGTCAAATTACTTCCAAGGTGACATGAAGAGATAGTACTACTGGCAAAATATTGCATGCAGCTGATATTGGTTTATTTGTATCACTACATCTAGTCTCCAGAGAACCCCAGGAGTGATACCTGAGTGCAGAGCCAGGAATAGGCCTTGAATAGCCAGGTGTATTTCTCTAAAATTAAAACGTTTTTTGTTTCCTTTTTCAAGAAAAAAATTATCTTGTTGAAATTAAGAAATCACCCCTTTAAAAGATATTCAACTAGTATATGATGAATTCAGAATCAAATCCAAGTTGGTCTGACTTTTAAAGACTTCAGCTTCTTTCCTGTGGGATCAATAAAAATTGTATTCCTTGCCAGACTACTTTTTCTCCACTCACTTTAATTGGTTATGCCACGTCCTTAAAAATCTTTATATAGGTCTTCTGTGTAGGTGCTGCCTCTTTGTGCTGATTATAAACTAAGAAGTCACCCATATTTTGTTCTACAATACTACAAATAACACAAACTGGAGATAGAAATCAGACAGGCAGTGAAACAAGTCAAGTGGAAAAAGTGTGGGAAGCAAAGAAGATAATTGGAATAATGTGCAAATACATGGACTTTACATTTTTACTTTATAAATCCTCAGTAAATAGAATAGGTGGCAATTTTTTAGATAACAACAGATATAAACTATATGAGAACTTTCAGCTCTGGAGGCTACTACTTTATCTTAATTTTGTTACATATGCATACTTTAAATATTTATTAAATATGGCCAATCTGAGGCCCTTATTTTCTTTCTTTGATCACTGGGCAGTCATTAGATTTCTATTCATAGAGCTATGGCTGTTTCCATATATATAGGAAATGTACATATTTATACATATATAAAACACATATATTTTTTCCATAGTATACTTCTGACCTACCAATTATCATCAGAGTAAAATATATGTTTTTATCCAAGTTTCATCATGTAAATTCTTTTGTATTTAATGGAATAAATAACCATATTTGCTAATTTTCAGCTTACATGTTTTATTTGTCCTACTTCCTCTTGCAGTGGCCCACAGCACATATGTTAAGGAAGCAATACAATTTCATTGTTTATTAAGGCTTTTTTTTCCAGTTTGAAGAAGTCCATGCTCTCTCTAGAACATGTGTCTCTCTCTTTCCCTCTCCTTACAATTCTCTACATAAATCTCTTTAAATAGAAACTATTTTACTTTTCAAAAAAGAAAACCTTACTAAATTAATCTGCTTCTTATTCTTGACCTAAATATTGAATCTGTGGTAATTTTGGATGTATTACATAAGTTAACTCTGCCGGTGTTTACTAGGAATGCCATTTATTCATTATTTAAAAATATTATGTGGATAAAATCACAGATATGAGAATTGTTTTGGTAAATAATTTGACTGAGTAGTTCAGAGCTAAGCAGATGACCATGATAAATTTATAGATTTTTAACTACCTGAAACAAATTTACAGTTTACACTATCAAGAAATCAACACTGCCATGTGGAACCAATGAAAATGACAAGGAAAAATTTACAAGGTCCTGATTTCATAGAACAGGCGCACTGTGAAGCGCTTGTCTGTGTATGATTAATTTAGACATTTTTCACTAATAGATTCAAAGATAATTGCCAGATAAACAGCTGTGCTACCCAATAACAGGAGAGGAAATGAAGAAGGGATATTAAATAAGGAAAAATGTTGCTCAGGTGCATAAATCTGGAAAATGGAGCCCATGTACTTGGTATTTGAATTAACAAATAGGAATACTAAAGTATGAGGACATTATCGGGCACCACAAGAAATAAAAATTTCTTTATTAAAGCAAGTGATTATTCTAATGTGATTAGTTATGGATGAAAAAATCTTGCCATTTAACTGTTCAGTCACTTACTTAAGTGGTGTATAGATACATATATAACATTTAAGGGAATTATTGCCACTGTATAAGCCATGAGTCAAAACAGCATGTTTATTTAGAATTTTGGAACTATAAAAAGGAAGGTAGAATTTTATTTGTCTTCATTTTGATTTGCAGCTCTATTTGTGATTGACTGTTAAGTGAGGAAATAATCATGACTTCACAAATTTTTATAATATAATTATTCATATTTTAAGCAATCTTTTAGAAAATACAAATCCTATTTGTAAACTTATTTAAAGAGGCAGTCACTTTCATCAAATTTTCTAAATTTGATTTAGTGCCAACTGTAAATAGTCCATTCAATTCTGTAGTTTCCTTAACAGGTTAAGTAATATTTTAGATGTTTTGGTAACATCTGCATAAAACAGCTTAGTTTACTTTCCAGGATATTATGAGATACTATATAGTTTTTCCTCTCCACCCAGAGATACTATACTTAAAATAAAAAAAACCTTGTACATGTGAACTATTAAATCAGGGTTTTATAGACTAAGTATGTTAATGGAAATTGCATTCATTACACTAATTTTATGACATTTAGATATGTTCATGCCAGAGAGGTCCGGTCTAGAGAAATGCATGCCCTTTTATAGTACCAATAAGCATGATTATTTTTAAACTGATTTTTCAGTGTGTGTATGTCAGGGCGAGCGGGGGAGTACAAAAGATGCTATCAGCTTATATCATAAAGCACAGAAACTGTTCCAGGAAGTAAGTTCAAAACTCAGCAGGGCAATTGTACAGGAAAAATCATTAAAACATTAAAACCATAAAAGGGCAAAACAATGTTGACAGGAGATTAAAAAATGGTTTTGTCAGTTGAATCCATGAAATAATAGATCATTTATTAATGAAAGTACATTTTATATATTTTATTATGATAAACAGTTTGTATAATTTTATCCTTCATATTTGTACTGAGGGCTACGAGAATTGAATTACACACTATGACACATACAGTTTCTGATAGACTCAATGAGTGTTGTATGTATAGCTTTGCTTCTAGTATCTATCTATATAGCAATGTAGACTGACTATAGTTAACTGTGAAGTTTTCAAGTGGGACTATAAATGAAATAACCATGCATTCTAGATTTTTGTTAAAATATTAAACAATTGGGGGCCGGGCGGTGGTGCTGGAGATAAGGTGCCTGCGCTAACCTAGGACAGACTGCGGTTCGATCCCCTGGTTCCCATATGGTCCCCCAGGCTTGCCAGGAGCGACTTCTGAGCGAATAGCCAGGAGTAACCCCTGAGCGTCACCGGGTGTGACCCAAAAACCAGAAAAAAAATTAAACAAAATATTGTGAACAAATAAATGTCAATTTATTCTCTGCTTAAATGAAATGAGGGCAGGAGCAATAGTCCAGTGGGTAGGTTGTTTCGGACGCACACAGCTGACCCAGATTTGATTGCCAGCATCCCATAATGTCCCCCAGTACTTCCAGGAGTAATTTCTAAGCACAGTGCCAGGAGTAGCCCTAGAGTATCACTGAGTGTGGCCCCCAAACAAAAGAAAAAAGAAAAAATTAATAGAAATTTTGTGAAAACACAATTAACTAATTTCCCCCAAATAAGATGGCCCAAAGCAATTTTAATTAAAATTATGATTGAAAGTCCTCTCAATATGACAACAAAATTAAACAAACAACAATAACAAAATAAAAAATCTAATTTGTGCTTTTTTATTTATAGGCACAGTAAATATTGGGGAGATTAGAAAGGGAATTCCCTTGACCTAAGAGATACAGGGTTTCTCCACCCTTGAAGTATACTGTCATGGTAATAACTACAGGCTCTGTACATGTTCTTTTACTCTCCCCTAGGTCCTTTTGTGGTGTCTTGAAACTTGCTGCTCCATTGTGGATGATAAAATCAGTCCTCTGTAGCTAGAGATCTTGGTATTTGCACAGGTCATAGGATGGAGCCTAGAATGAAGTCTTTCTTTGCGGTTCAAAAAAGTTCTGTTCCATCACTGTTATTTTAATCAGTCTTCTGTAGTTGGTGGTCTTGGTTTATCCTAGGATGAAGCTTAGGATAGAGGCTTCATTATGTTTCCAGATGATCTACTCAGTTGCAGTTGTCTCAGTTACACCACTGGAATTAAAGGTTTTGGTTGTTGTACAGATCATAGGCACAGCCTAGACTAGGGTCTTTTTTATTAGCCCCAGGATAAGTTCTGCCCAGTCATGGGTGGCACAGTTAGTCTTCTGTAAGTTAGCGATCTCGGCTTTTGCACAGATCAAAGATGGTATGTATTCCGATTTCATCTTATTGTTAGGTGGTGAGGTAACAACCTGCTCTTAGATAGATTTGTTGCTATTTCCTCTTTGTCAGAATGTCATATCAAAACTGGTGCATGTTGATGTCAGAACAGTATTAAAAATGCCCCAGAGAGAGTTTGGTTCTTGGAGCTGTTGTGGAGAACTGTGTCAGTTCTATGTCTGAGATCTAAGGGTCGGGGTTTGTTTTTATCTGGAGTCTAAATTGGGTCCACATGACATATGTTCAAGGTAGGAGGTACCCCTGTATTGTAAAACGTATGAGTTCTTATCCCTAGTAGATAGGAGTTTGTTTCTTTAAGTAAAATACCCCCCTTTTTAGTATGCCTTTGCAAGAAGAAATGGTGTTATATTATATTGCTGGTGTATTTGGGGGTGAGAGTGTCAGGCCCTATCATCTCTGTGCCCTAGTTTTGACCTGAGCTTTTATCCCAGGCAAGACTTTTTCTTGTAGATTTTTGAACCAAGCAGAACCAAAACAGATGAAGTTAAGTAGTTTTATAAAAAGTAATTAAAGGAAAAAGTGATGCAGGAGACTACCTGGATAACAGGTTAAGAGGTAGTATTATATAGGTCTTCAATTTATAAAGGAAATATAGGTTTCCCCATTGTCCTTTGAGATATTTGTGGGACGGGGTGGAATCCAGGACACATTTTCATCACACACCCTGGTCTTGTTGAGTTTGAGAAAGGGCTAGGTAGAATTCTTGCACTTGGGATCCTTCTGGATTTGAGTCTGGTATCAAGAAAATGTCCACATTTGGTGGGGGTGGGTGAGGAGGGCCACAGAGCATGGTCAGCAGGAGTGTTGTCATTTCTTGCTGGGGACGAGATGTGGGGCTGAGTGGGTGTCTCTTTGCTTGGGAGCTAGGTAATGGCTTATTGGGGCATGAGGTTGGTCTTGATACCTAATGGGTTAAGAACTGAGGGTAAGAGCGTTAATAAGGCGGGATATTGAATTGGGAATGGGGGAGTGAAGGGACAGTAGGATTTCTGAAGAAGGAGGAGGGATAGTATATAGGAGTATATACACTATAGGCATGGGTAGCTTACAATTTAGGTTTGGCTCTCATAGGGATGTCCTCTCTCTATGTAATCATGCCCACATAAATGCATACATTACTGATCTAGTCTTAGGATGTTGTTAGAGGTCTGACCCTAATAGGATGGGTTGAATTAAAATAATTAATTAGCTTAGGTATAGCTTAAGGAAAAGATGAAGAAAGAGCAAAATATAACAGAGATAAAAAAGAGAACAGAAAAATAGGTAAATATAGTAATAATAAACAAAAATTAATAAATCAAATAGAAGAGATTGGGTCAGTGTGTTGGCATTGGGAGGTTTTCCCCGTTTCTAAGCATTTCATCAGTGATGGGGTTGGGACTTGCTAAATGAAGGTTTCATAGTTAGATAATGGCTGGAGCAGTTTAGGATACAAATAGGTTTTGCATCTCGTGTACTAGTGTTAATGAGGCCTACATATTTAGGTGGCTTTGCTATGAAGTATTGTCCATGCATCTTTTGTATCAAATTTCCTTTCCTAAAGAGAAACTAACAGTGTGGTTTTTATTTGACAGATATCGAATTGATGAGGAGGAGGAAGAAGAGGAAGAAGAAGAAGGGGGAGAAGAAAAAAGTAGGGATAAGAGAGAAAAAAAAGAGAGAGAAAGGAAATGTTAATTTGCCCTAGGTCCTGTAATATGTCTGTGGTTCACAGTTGACTGATTCAGTGGTCCGAATGATCATATGCTTCAGGTCCTAATAGAGGACATAAACCAGAGAAAAAGGATATATTGGAGTGTTTTATCAAGATATTTTCATGATGCAAGCTGAATATAGTATCTAGTATGACTGAGCACCAAGGTGTAAAATTGGGGTGTCCACACTTTGTATCCAAGAATCCCTGTGGATAGAGAAACTGAGAGGTTATTTTACATTGTTAGGAAATGCTGCCACTGGAGTCTCTGGCTTCCAATCACATTCTTCACCTGTATCTGTGTGTAATCTCCTTAAGACATTATTATAGGCCTTTGTAGTAAAAAAAAAGGCTGATTACATATCTGTTCACTCTCAATCTTTGTTTTCATTGTTGCTTGTTTCTTTATGCATAATGGATAGTCAAGGCTTTGTATTGTTCCTCTTCCACTGTTTTGAACACTACTCTCCAGTACATGCTGACAACTACAGTGATTGGAGTTTCTACCCTATTAGACCCTTATATTTGTTCTTGGAGCATTATATGTATATATGGTGTATATTCTAAGTACCTCAGAAAAGTGTTATCATTCTGTATTTATCCTTCTTCTGACTTACTTAAACACAGTGCTTCTCAAATCGTGAGGCACACCCCCAGGGGGGGCTTGAGGTTCCATAAAGGGGGGGTGCACTTGACCTCGGCAAACACTGTCATAACAAGCTAAGCCCCGTGTTTATGTCTCTGTATGTTTCTGGAGCTGAGAGTTGCTGTGTTCTGCTTCAAATCTCGCTTCAAAAAGCTCTGAATTGCAAAATGTGCTCATTATAGCCATTAATCCAGACATTACCTCATATTAAAAAATAAGCTCAAATGATTTTATATATCTTTGTATTGCAGGTTTATTTTTAATAAAGATACTATTTACAGTCGTGTGAGGGGCACAAAAATGTTTTCTTCATCCTAGGGGTAGCATGACAGAAAATAATTGAGAAGCACTGATTTAACATAACATTTTGTAGATCCATATTGCTGCAAAATCCATGATTGCATCATTTCTAACTGCTATGTAGTATTTCATTGTATAAATACCACATCTTCATGATCCACTCATCTGTTGTTTGACACTGAGGTTGGTTCCAAATCTTGGCTATTGTAACTGAGTGCTGCGATAAGTAGTGGAGTGTTCACATAGTTTGAGATGAATGTCCTTACGACTTGGGGATAGATACCCAGGAGAGCAATTGCTGGGTCACAGAGGTTGGACCAGGCAGCATTCCCATCAGCAGTAGATGAGAGTTCCTTTCTAATCACATCCCCACCAAGAGAGATTGTTCCCATTATTTTTGATGTGTGACATCCTCACTGGTGTAAGGTGGTACCACAATGTTGTCTTGATTTGGATTTCCCTAATGATGAGTGAATGTGAGCATGTTTTCATGTGCCTGTTGGCCATCTTATGGTCTTGGAGAATTGTCTATTCATTTCTTCTTTTCATATTTCTATGGCTTTTTAGATTTTTTGGAGCTTACCTTTCTGAGTACTTTGTATATCCTAGATATCAAGCCTTTATCTAACGTGTTGAGAGCAAAAATTTTTCCCGTTTCATTTACTGTCTTTTAGTATTAAGTAGGGTTTCGTTCATTATGCAGAAACCATTTAGTTTGATGTAGTCCAATTTATTTACGTTTGATGCTAAAGTTCTTGCAATTGGCATTCTATCCTCAAATACTTTTTTGATCTATAGGTCTTGAGGTGTTCTGCCTATTATTTCCTCAATAAACTTTATAGATTGGGGTCTGATTTCAAGGTCTTTAATTAATTTTGAGTTGGCTTTTGTGTCAGGATCAATTTTTTTTTACAGGTTGTTATCCAGTTGTTCCAACACCATTTGTGGAAGAGACTGTCTTTGTTTTATTTCAAGTTTTTGGGCCTTTTGTCAAATATTACTTGACTGTATATTTGGGAGGTTATCTCTGGATATTCTGTTCTAACACACTGGTCTGAGACTCTGTCTTTGTTCAAGTACCATGCTGTTTTGATCACTGTGTCTTTATTCTAAAACTTCAGGTTAGGTAAAGAGATGCCACCCTGTCCTAAAAATGAGAATATATGAGGGAAATGGAGAGCCTGTCCAGAGTACAGGCCGGGGGTGGGTGGGAGGAGGGAGATTTGGGACAATGGTGATGGGAACGTTGCACTGGTGATGGGTGGTGTTCCTTACATGACTGAAACCCAAACACAATTATGTATGTAATCAAGGTGTTAAAATAAAAAAAAAAAGAGATGCCACCCAGCCTCTTGTTTTTCAGTATGTATTTGGCTAAATTGGGTCTTTTGTGGCTCCATGTGAATTTTATTTTATTATTTTTGGGGGTCACACCTGGCAGTGCTCTGGGGTTACTTCTGGCTTCATGCTCAGAAATCGCTCCTGGCAGGCTCAGGGGACTGTATGAGATGCCAGTATTCTAACCAATGACATTCTGCATGTAAGGCAAGCACCTTACCTCCATGCTAGCTCTCCAGCCCCTCATATGAATTTTATAATTGATTTTTTTAAGTCCTTAAAAAGATGTCTAAATGTGGATAGGGATTGCATTGAATCTATATAGAAGTTTAGGTAAGAGTCATTTTGAGTATATTGATTCTACCTACCCATGAGCATGGGATGTTCTTCCATTTCCTTAGGTCCTCTTCGATTACTTTCTGAAGTGTTTTGAAGTTTTCAAGGTATAGGTCCTTCAATGCTCTTGTAAATTTGATTCCTAGGTACTTGATATTTTTGGATACTATTTTAAATGAGATTGTCTCCTTAATCTCTTTATATTCTACTTTGTTGTTTGTATAGAGGAATGCTACTGTGTTTTGTATATTGACTTTGTAGCTGACCACTTTGTTGCATTGGTTAGTTGTTTCTAGGAGTTTTACTGTGAACTCATTAGGGTTTTCTATGTTTATCACTATATCATCTTCAAAAAGAGATAGTTTGACTTCCTCTTTTCTTATATGAATTCCTTTGATTCCCTTCTTTTGTCTGATTGCAATTGCTTGTGCTTCTAAAACTATATTGAATAAGAGTGGAGAGAGAGGACAGCCTTGCCTAATCCCTGACCTTAGTCGAAATGCTTTCAGATTTTCACTATTAAGGAAAATGTTGGCTATGGCTTTTTATAGATAGCTGTAACTATCTTGAAGAAGGATCCTTCCAACTCTATTTTGCTGAGTGTTTTCAAATTGAATGAGTGCTGAATTTTGTCAAATGTCTTCTCTGCATCAGTTGATATAGTCATGTGATTTTTGTCTTTCTTGATGTTGATGTGATGTAGGATGTTGATTGATTTGAATATGTTGAACCATTCTTGCATTCCTGGGATGAATCCTACTTATTCATGGTGTATAACTTTTATGATGTAGTGCTGGATTCAGTTTGCTAAGATTTTATTGAGGATTTTTGCATCTATGTTCATTAGTGAGATTGGTCTGTAGTTTTCTTTCTTTGTGGTGTCTTTAGCATCTTTGACAATGAGTGTGATGATAGCCCCATAAAAAGAATCAGGAAATATTCCTGTCTTTTCAATGTTTTGGAAGTTCCTGTGGGTCAGTGGTAATGTAATTCTTCTTGAAATGTTTGATAGAATTTACCTGGAAAACCATCTGGATCTGAACTTTTATTCTTGGGGAGTTTCTTAATTACTGATTCAATTTTCTCTGATGTAATTGCCCTATTTAGGCTTTCTATATTCTCCTTATCTAGTCTTGGATCATCATATTTTTTTAAATTTCTGTGGTTTCTTCTGGGCTCTCTAACCTGACTGAGTATAGTTGTTTATAATAAGTTCTCATGATGTATTGGATTTCTTGGGGTTCTGTTATAATATCTCCCCTTTCATTTATGATGCAATTTATTTGCATGCTTTCCCTCTTTTTTTTTTTTGGTGAGTCTTGCCTGTGTTTTGTCTACCTTGTTTTTTCTTTCATAAAACAATGCCTGCTCTCATTGATTTTTTGGTATTGTTTTCTAGTTTCTATGTTGTTTATTTCTCTCCTGGTTTTTATTATTTCTTGTCTTCTGGTTGTGTTTTTGGTTTGTTTGCTGCCATTGTTCCATCTCTTTAAGGTGTCCCTTTACATTGCTGATTTTGTCATTTTCCTCTTTCCTGACATAGGCCTCTATTGCTATGAGTTTCCCTCTAATTACTGCTTTTGCTATGTCCCACAGATTTTGACAATTTTTCTCTTCATTATTGTTTGTCTCAAGAAATCTTTTTATTTCTTCCTTGAGTTCTTTTTTGATCCAGCTGTTGTTGAGCAGCATGTTCTTTAACCTCCAGGTGTTCGATTTTCTTCCCAGCTTCGTTTTACAGTCAATCTTGATCTCTGTTGCATAGTTATCTGCTAAGGTGCTTCTAATAATCCTTATATTTTGATTTGTGCAAGTTAGATTTATATCCTAAGGCATTGTCTATTCTGGAAAGATTTCATGTGCACTTGAGAAGAATGTGTATTCAGCTTTCTGGAGGTGGAGGGCACTATATAAGTTCATTAGCCCTAGATCTTCTAATTCATCATTTAGGGCTCTAATTTATCATTTATGGTATCTGTCCAGTGGTAATAGTAAAGTATTGAGATCTCTTACTACTATCACATTTCCTTCATAAGTTACTCCAGGTTTGTGAGCAAATGCCTTACATATTTTGCAGGCTCTGAATTTTGTGCATAAATATTGAGCAGATTTAGTACTTCTTGTTGTAGTGTTCCCCTGATCAGTAAGTAGTGACCCTCTTTGTCTCTGATCACTTTCTTGAGGTAGAATGCAATTTGGTTTGATATAAGAATGGCTATCCCAGCTTTTTGTTTTCTATTTGCTTGAATAATTGATTTCCATCCTTGTATTCTAAGTATGTGCTTATCCTCTACTTGTAGGTGTGTTTCTTGCAGGCAGCAGAAATCCAGTTTTTGTTTTGTAATCCAACTCTCTACTATGTGTCTTTTAATGGGAGAGTTTTGTCCATTAAAATTTAAGGAGATATTGACAGAGAGGACTATTTTGCAGTTGTGTTGTGTAGGTTTATGTTAAGACTTTTCTTTTTGGACTCTATGTTTGATAATTGTATAATTAAAAATGGGCCCACCCAAATCAAATTAATACCTCCCATTCAGAGAAAGACATTATTACTAATAGGAGCTCAAGGTGTTGGCCAGAGAAACTTGAAAAACACGTTGGTTCATAATATTTTTAAGTTACATGTAAACTTATTATAAAAAGGAATTGTCAGTAACAGCGAAAGAAAAAGAAAACTTACTTAGTAAATTATACTAAACCCTACTTACTAAAAAAGTACTACTTAATAAATCATACTAAAACATACTTATTAAATTATAATTTACAGACAAAATATTATAAGATCTTAGAGCATTCTGTGGTATTGTGTTTTCATTTTGTGATATGTTTGAATAGACAGTTTAAATTCCTTCAACTCTAAATAAAGTAAACAATACCAATATTCAGCAGTTCTCTGGAATAAAGAAGGTAGGAGGAAAGTGCCCTGGTAGATATTAAAATTAAAGAAATATTTGTAAATTATTTTTCTTTTTTACCTTTTGTCATAAAATAAATATCCAAAACTTGCATACACATTTTTTCTCAGAGACTAAACTGGCAATTGGCAATATCTGACTAAGTGCTAAAAAGATGATAGAAGTTTGATTCAAATATGACTGGGCAGATTTTTTATAGAAGAGAACAAATGAGCCTTAGAGTAAATACTAAGGAAAAGACTCTGATAAAAGGGCATTAATGCTAGCATCAATTTAAATTAATATTAGAATTTTATTTGGGGTATTTTGGGCATCATTTCTCTAAATACTATCTCTAATGGGTACAGGGCACTGGCCCTATTAGAATATTGCAAGTGGTTTTTATAGCACTGAAGATGGAACTAAAAATCAGTTTTGAGTGGTGTCAGTAGGATTGTTGTCAGCCAAGAAATAAAATGAAGAATTTACTTTCTATATAATCATTACAGGGTAAAATTAGACCAACATTTATTTTTAATTCACACTTGATATTTTTTCAAGCTTCTTATTTGGTTTAATTTGTCACTTAAAATTATACTACTTTTTATCCTGAGAGTAAGCAAACTAGAGAGAATTCTAATATGATAAACTAATATTTCAAATCATATTACTTTAATATAATTAGTTATATTCACTTTTTTATTATTATAATGACTGAAGGTTTTTCCACAGTATCATTAACATAGGTTGATTAATAATTTTTGTTGGGTTGAACTGAGTATCATTTAGGATTTAATAAGCAATAAAAATAATGTACATATAAAGTATTTATACAGTTTTTCAAGATCCTGACATTTTATACTCTAGTAAATAAAAATGTTTTATTTTAATATCTTTACAGATATCCTCAGAGTCATGGTAAAGATTGAAAATGTCACCAAAAATATTATTTAGGGTATGTCATGATTTAAAAAGCAACATAAAGAAACCTCAACTCTTAAATCTGTACCATAGTAATTGACTGAGCAGAAAATAGGACCAGGTATTGGGGAAGAAAATAAATAATTTTCTTATGTATGTATATATATATATATATTTATATATATTAACTTGAAGTCAGATAAAACTTAGGAGTGTCTAGAGCAGGGGTCCTCAAACTTTTTAAACAGGGGGCCAGCTCACTGTCCCTCAGATCGTAGGAGGCCAGACTCTAGTAAAAACAAAAACTACGAACAAATTCCTATGATACTGCATATATCTTATTTTGAAGTGAAGAAACAAAATGGGAACAAATACAGTATGTGGCCCGCGGGCCGTAGTTTGAGGACCACTGAGAGCAAGCTTACTTCTCGAGCATCCTCCTTCCTATAATGCATATGAATATATATTTAAGTAAATAATATTTAAGCCAGAATTTATTATAGCTGGAAGATAGCTATAATAATTAAATGTGAGCAAATCATTGATGTTACACATATGGCTTATGTGGGCCCGGAGAGATAGCTCAGCGGCGTTTGCCTTGCAAGCAGCCGATCCAGGACCCAAGGTGGTTGGTTCGAATCCCGGTGTCCCATATGGTCCCCCGTGCCTGCCAGGAGCTATTTCTGAGCAGATAGCCAGGAGTAACCCCTGAGCACAGCCGGGTATGGCCCATAAACAAAAAAAAAACAACAAAAAAAAAGAGAAACAAATATGGCTTATGAAGTATAGGGGTAGGAATCCTTAATACAGTAGATAAATATTCCCATTTTACAATTGAACAACTAGCATTTCTGTTTTCTATGTCAATGTTGGAGACATTTAATTTTTAAAAAGTCATGACAATGAAAGGTAGGTTAAAACCCTGGAATAAAGATCAAGTAGAACAATTGAATACACAAGTAGTTAATAAATGTTGTGAGTCAAAATGTCTACTGGTATTAGGTTTTTTTTTGTTTTTGTTTTTTGGGCCACACCTGGTGACGCTCAGGGGTTACTCCTGGCTATGTGCTCAGAAGTTGCTCCTGTCTTGGAGGATCATATGGGAAACCGGGGGATGGAACCACGGTCCATCCTAGGCTAGCGCAGGCAAGGCAGGCACCTTACCTCCAGCGCCACCGCCCGGCCCCTGGTATTAGTTTTAATTTGCTATTTCACGTGGTTTTATACCAATAATTTTGTACCACTTAAATAATTCTGATAAATAAGAACAAATTACTAGTTATTGACATTTATAATTATTATTTTACTATAAATATTTCCATCAATTTCAACATACAGGTTATCTTTCAAGGATGACATTTTGTTTACTAAATAAGATATGGAAAATTAGGGGCCAGGAGATAGTTCATTGGGCTAGCACATTCTTTATTTGCAGGAGGTGGGGCTTCAATATCTATGCATTGTTTGGGGTAGCCCCTGAGCCCTGCTAGGTATGGTTAGAAACTCAAAAAGAAGCAACAAAAAGTAGGTTGTCTTGTTATGACCTTCATATATGCTGCTTCTAGCATGAAATTTCTAAATAAGATAAATCAGTTTGTACTCCATGGTGCAAGTCAGCATAAAAATCAACATTTAGCATTTTTTGTGGCATGATATGGCTGACATGAATTTTATATAAACTGCATTTTTGTCACAGCTCAGGAACACTGAATTTGAGGAGTATGTTTCGTTATATTTTGCTACTCTAATTAGTAGCTTGCTCTTTTTTCATAGATATGAAATGAACAAAACTGTTAACATATTTCTGAAGGTTATCAGGACAACCTAAAGAAGCAACACAGGGAAAGAATATTCACCTAAAACTTCATGAACTAACCTTGTTTCAAACAGGTTATAACTTCAATTTCAGTTTATTTTGTCCTAAACCTACATCAGTGAGGTTAAAAAACATGAAATTGGTCAAGGTGAGATTATGTATGCTGAGAAAATTAGAGAACATAGTGTGAGCTTTCATTGATTTTTATTATCATTTTTGGTTTGGGTTTTAGGTAACCTCAGGGGTTAATCCTGGCTCTGCACTCAAGAATCATTCCTAGAAGTGTTCAGGGAAACCATAGGGGTTGCCCGGATAGACCCCAGGTTGGTCCCATATAAGGCAAGCATTTAAGCACTGTACTATCTCTCAGGCAATTTTAATTTTAAAAATATTTTTATTTAAGTACAATGGTTACAAAAATGTTCATAATTAGGAGTTTTAACAATAATATGCATACCCCCTTTACCAGTGCAACTTTCTAGCCATTGCTCCTCCATTTTTTACTTCTTCCCACCCCCTGCCTGTCTTCAATACAGACATTATATTTCTCTCTCTATCGTTGTCACGGTAGCTGTTAGTGTAGTTATTTTCTCTAACTGCACTTATCACCCTGGGATAAGCTTGTTATCATGAGCTGGTCCTTCCATCCCTCATCTTTATTGTCTCTGAGTGTTATAATTAAGTCAGTCAACTTTTTGTTTTTACCAGTAACTACTGGTAGAGTCATGTGGACCTAAGGTTAAGTCATGTCAACTTAACCTAAGTCTCACAGCACTACCCAGTACAGTTAGGTGAGGAGAGAATCCTACAGTCAGGGATTGAACTAACAGCATTGCACATACTAGTCAGATGTTTATTATTTTTATTATGCCCCTACCCTACCCTCAAGCCTTTTCTTTGTATAGAATATTTTTAAATAATAGCATGCATTTATCTTTTATTTATTTTTAGTTTACTTTTCTGGTACAGTGTTTTCAGGGAAAACATGCCATACTGAATTGTGGATACTTAGTGTAAATACTTTTCCAAAAATGAGAGCGAATATAGAATGCATAATGGAAGTCTAACATGTGACGTTCAACTGCAGTTTAATGGTTTAGTATTTGCTACAATACTGGGCCATCTCAGAGGAACACCAGAGACAACGTTCTTCTCTTGAAAGAGAAGAATAGCTACTTTAACTTTGTAAACTATGTTTGTTTAAATCATAAAAAAACTGTTGGTACCAGAGGTGGGAAATTCAAGGTTAAAGCAGTTTATTTTCATGTACTGACCCCAATCCAGGATAAGATACTGACATGCTCTGAGCTTGAAGTAGTCCTGGAATATTGCCAGGTGTGATCTAAACCCCACTACCCCATCATTTAAACTCTTAGGTGAATTGAGAAAAAGAAAAGAAATAAAAAGTAATATATTCCCAACCTTAGGGAACTGAAAGTTAGAAGTGCCAAAAAAATTGAAAAAAATTAATTACTGTAAATTTTGAGATTAAATGAGACTCCCTAAATCCTAGGGATAATCTTTAAAATGCAATCCAGTTTTTTTTTTTTTTTTTGGTTTTTGGGCCACACCCAGTGACGCTCAGGGGTTACTCCTGGCTATGCGCTCAGAAGTCACTCCTGGCTCGGGGGACCATATGGGAAACCAGGGGATTGAACCGCAGTCCATCCTAGGCTAGCGCAGGCAGTGCCACCATCTGGCCCCGTAACCAAGTTTTTTAATTTAACCTCTGTTAACTATTACACACTTAGAAAGATCCTAAGCAATTGAACTTGTTTTAAAGTTTTATTTTTTTAAAGGCTACAATTTTAATAAGTAAATGAAGCATAAATTGACATTATTTCCTAAATTGTGCTTAAAGTAAGTCAGTACTAGCTAATATCTTGAATTTTATTTAAACCTTTTCTTTACTTTATGAGAATTTGAATAACTTCACACCATACAAAACTTTAGCATCTATACATTGTTGTGTGTGTTTGTGTGTGTTTATCTCCCACAGTAGTTGGGTTTACTCCTGGCTCTGTTCTCTTGGATCACCCCTGACAGTGCTCAGTTGAATATTTGGGGTACTAGAGATTGAACTCAGGAAGAGTTCCATGCAAAGGAAGAGCCCACAGTACTACCTCTCAAGACAAGCACCTTTTTTTGACCCACCCATTCCCATTTCCACTTTTATGTTTATTTAGTGGGTTCCCACTGGCTTATCTCAACCTTTCTTCAGATCATACATTTCTTCTAATCATACTGAAAAACATGAGTTAGCAATGCATGTAATGTGTAGTAAAATTGTAGTAGGAATTGAATTCTCAACTCTAAAGTCAGAACTCCTTTGTTCATTTAAAATCTGTTTTGTTTGGGAGCCACACCCAACAGTGCTCAGGGTTTACTTCTGACTATGAGCTCTGGAATCATTGCTGATAAACTCACGAGGATCACATGAGATGCTGAGGATAGAATCTTGGCTGCCACGTACAAATACCCTTACTACTTACTTACTTATGTACTTACTTACTTACTTACTTACTTACTTACTTACTTACTTACTTATTTACTTACTGCTTACTAAGTGGTCTTACACCTGTTTGGTCTTGGTTACCCTCTTTTTCACTCCCTAATTGGGAGGCGGGAATAGTTAGTTCAAGTTATGTGGTTTTGTTTGAAAAAGAGAAAATTAATAACCTGGAGAGAGAGAAAAAATAGAAGAAAAAAAAGATAAATAAAAAAAATAAATAGACCAAGGGATTGATGGGAGTTCCCCTTATTTTATGTTAATTTGTACCTAAAATATGATTGTCAACAATATGTAAGCTAATATGATTAAAATAAAAATTATATTAAAAAAGAATATCCACTTTCCATCTGCCCACCAACTCACTTTTATAAAAAAAATTGCATTTTTAGAGTTTCTACAATGAGAAACTTCAGATTAAAAAAAAAAAAAAAGCAATCCCTCAAAAAAAAAGCCCTAAAATCTCTTAGTCTTAATTTTCAAATAAGGGTAGGAAGCATGCCTAAGCAAATCCCAGTTCTTTAGCCTGCATTAATAAATGTAAACAGGATGTTTAAGCACAGAAAGCATAAAATTGCCTGAGATATGCAAAGCATATCTTTAATGATGTTTAAAAAGGAGCTAAACATCTCCTTGGGAAAATCTTAAAACATTTATCTTTTGGCAGTTATTTAGTTTCACAAGTCTTTGTTGTTTAACAAGTTGAAGAAAATAGGTCAGCTAATGTTATATTCATCAGTAAATTAATATTTTAATTTGATTTTCTTTCTAGTTAAAATGCTTGCAGCTTTTCCTCCCCCC
>PVKC010006152.1:0-31712 GCA_004027635.1 Crocidura indochinensis | reverse complement strand
ATATATGTGTGTGTATATATATATATATATACATATATATATATATACATATATATATATATATATATATATATATATATATATAACTCTGGCCTCTGGAAGGAGGAATTTCAACCACTGAAAGTTTTAGGTGTTTCCTTTCTATAAAAGAAATTAATTAGAAAATAAGAGCAAGGCTTATGTGATGGAAGATCCTGGTGACCTTTTAAATCCTGACAATTTTCTCTTTTCTGGGTATTTCCAAGGCACGATAACTATTAGTTCACTAATAGGAGTCATGTTTTATACTTTGTTCCTCATCTCTGTCTTTGACATATTTCACTTTTATTTCTAACCAAGAACAGACCCAGAAAGAATGGCGTGAGACTAGTATTTCTCCTCTGAGATTTGGTATTAGTTTAAAAGAAAAAAAAAGGGTCTGATTTCAGGTCAGCCACTCAGGTAAAATTACTCTCCAAGGACCGAACTATTTCTCTGAGAGGAGGAACATAGTTCTCTGATGCCCTTTGTGGCACTAATGAGATATGCAGGGCTGCATGGCCGGCCACCTGTGGACTCATCACCTAGTTTATCAAGGAGAAGTTGACTCTGGGAGCAACTACAAAAAGGAAACAACTCTGATTTAGGTGGTGCAGGGAAACAGGCAAAGACTTCTTCCTCCTTTCTCTTTTGATCATTTTTCATGGTCTTCCTGTTTTGAGGATCTGATCCATCTTCTTTTATCCTCACATGCTCACTTTAAGTATTTCTATTTCCAACAGAACCCTGACTTTGAATCAAAATGATTTATTTTCCTTTTGTTTCTTTTCTTCCCCACATTTCTGTTTATTCTCACCCTGAATCTTACCTCTGTTCTCTGGGTAACATAAGTACTGTTTCTTTTCTCATAAGGTCTTTGTCTTCTACCTATGAAATGTAGTAGAGCACAAAGGATGGGGTTGGACTGGCAGGTATATTTCTAACATCTGGTTATATTGATGAAGTCATTGAAGTATCAAGATTCCTCTCAAAAAGGGTATTAAAGTCACACATCTTTTTTTCCCCTCTGCTAATGTGTATTTTTACAGTGTTCAAGGTCTGTCCTGAAAGTTCAGTGCATGCATTTCAATTTTCTATTGCTACTACAACAAAGTGACCTTAAATGCAATGGTTTAAAAGTTGAGAAACATTATCTTATAGTTCTACAGAACAGAAATTTGACAAATTATCTACCTAAACTGAGGAAATCAATGGGCTGTGATCTTTTCTAAATACAATTTTTCATTCTTACTTTTAAGGACCCTTGTATCACCTGGTTCTTGACCCTCCCCTTAATCTTCAAAGTTCATAGATGAACATAGAAGTAGGCAGGGAAGATGGCATGGGGAAAAACAAGAGGCAAACTGTGGACATTGGTGGGGGGGGGGGAATGTGCACTGGTAAAACGTTTTGTACATTGTTATGGCTGAAACTTAATATGAACAACTTTGTAACTGTAGGTGGGGGAGAAAGAACTAATCTAGAAGGACTGGAGAGATAGTGCAGGCACTTGTCTTGCATGTGATCTACTTAGGTTTCATACCCAGCATCCATATGGTATCCCAAGCAACACCAGCAGTGATTCGTGAGGTCAAAGCCCAGTATTAACCCTTGAGTATATAACCAGTATGGTCAAAAAGCAACAATAAACAAATCATAATATAGAATATAATTACTGCCTTTTATGTAGACTATCAGAATAAAAAATTAAAAATGCATGATCGAGAGCTGCTGCCATCGTCCTGTTTCTCAAAGTTCTGGAGCAGGCAGATGCTTATGTGGACACACTGTATTTTTACTACTAACAATTTGATAGGTATAGAACAAATTGAATATTATAATATTATGGAAGCCACAAAGATCAAAACAAAATGCTCAACAAGCAATAAACAGCCTAGTAATGTGTCATAATGACCTTATTGTGAGATAAGACAATTTTCACAACTTTTCTTTTGTCTTTATTGATAATTCTATTACCATTTAGTGGTAAGAAACAATTAAGTAAATCATTTGCACTTGCCAAGGGCTTGGAGGATATTGAGAAACTTGGGACCATGATGGGAGGAATGTTGTAATGATGGTGGGGTTGGTATTGGAACATTAAACACCAGAAATAATTGCATTGTGAGCAACTCTGTCAATCATAGTTTCAAATAAAAATATTTTTAAAAATTGGTAAGTTTAAGATTTAAAAAATTATTTTAAGCTTTTAATTTTATTATGTATAAAAATATAGCATGCCTTGATATATTTATATGGCTCCTGTTTATATTTTATTCTTGTTAAAAATAAAATTTTACTTAAAAATATTAGGGATGAAGTCAAGTTCTCGTGCCTGCATTTCTCTAAACAACTGTGACCCAAATGATTCTCTTTGTGAAGAACTTATTTGATTACTCAAGTTGGATCTGGATTGTTAAGTATAAACTCCTGATATCAACATTTATAAAATTTATTCTATCCACAACATCCCTTTTGCTGTATAATGTGACCCGTTGACAGGGTATGGGCCTTTTGCATGTTTCTGCCTACTACGACATGTAATTGAATGGCTAACAAAGACTCTTATCTCTGGTGGAACAAAATCAAATCAAAGAAGCCAGATAATGCCTATCCCACTTTTTCCTTTGTTTCAGATAACATCCTAGATTGATGCAATACCACCTCATATACCTATTATCTAAGTATCCACTTCTGAAGCCATACTGATTCTACTTTTTTTTTTTTATTACATCATCCAAGAACCCTTACTCCTGCCTGGAATTTTTCATTATTTTGTTTGACCTCACTTCTATTCTGTTGCCAAATGTATCCCAAGGACAGCTACTTCTATAAGTTTATCAGTCCCCCAGTTTAGTTTTCCATTATTGATTTCTTCCTTTGATTTCTGGTCACTCAGAATGATTGCTGCTCTCTAGAGATAAACTCTATGACCCTAAAGAAACAAACTGTGACATTTGAATTTTGACTTCCTGCTGTGGTTCAAAATTCTTCAGCTTAAAAAGACAATTTATACTTAGCTTTCAAAAGGCCTTCTCCTGAAATTTCTGCACCAGAAAAGCTATCACTACTTAAATCTCTTCCAGTTGTTAATACCAATTACTGAGGTCAACTTTAGATTTTCACACTTGGTCCTGTACCCTAGTGCTTGAGGTATAATACTTACATGTGTTCATCATCTTGAAATTCTTTGTAACTATATACTTGAATGTAAGTTAATGTTATTTGATAAAGTAACTTAAATACACAAAATGATTAGAGCCTTGATATATTGTTATCCCTAATGTTATTGCTTCTTACCTCCTTGAAACAGTTTTTCTGCCACCAGCTTTACTATCCTTCTGATAAAATTTTGAAACTAAAGGAGAAGCCAGTGCCCTGTTTGTTTTCTTAGAAGAGCCCTAGATGCCACTGAAGATTTTATTATAGTTAATTCTGTACACAAAGACACTTGACAATAATTAGATAATAGAATTAGACCAGAGGAGGGGAAATCACTTTTCTTCTGTGTTATTGAGATAGTACTCTGCATTTTGCTTTGTACTGGTTCCCACAAATGATGTACTTGTTTACCATTAGTTTACCTTGAGATTATTTTGTTTTGTTTGTTTTTTTCAGCAACACCCAGTAATGCACAGGATTTATTACTGGTTGTGCACTCTGGTATCATCTAGTACACACAGTGCCAAGGTCTGAACCCAGGTGGGTTGTGTGCAAGGCACCTACTGTACTATCACTTTGACCTCTTTAGATTTTCTAAGTTAAGCATTTTGCCGGTTGTACCAGATGTATATCTACTACAAATAGTGATTGATTGAGTTGTATGCTATTAGGAAAGTCCACAGTTGCTATATACAAGATGCCAATATTGCACTCTCTCAGATGGGCAACCAAAAGTATTTCTTTCCCTCCCATATGTGAAGAGAAGAGTAACACTGTCCCAACTGATATTGTTAGTTGCATAAATAATTATTACATTATTACTTTCATTGGACTTAGGATGTTGCTTGGCATGTGATCAACCCTGGTTCAATCCCAGGCACCCCTCATAATTCCCTGAGCCCACCAGATATAATCTCTGAAGTTAAAGCCAGGAGTAAGCCCTGAGTACAGGTCTGTGCACTGCCTCCAACATAAAGATTACTGATTTTCAATGATAGTGAGGGTAAAGTGAGTTAAATTTGTACACTGAAAGTGCACACATTTACAATAAGGGTAATATTTTAAAAAGAGAGTTTTGCTCTGCCAAAGAGATAACTTAACTGGTAGAGTACATGTTTTACAAATAGAAAATCTTGATTCTATCCCTGTCACCACCAGAGCAACCCTGATCACAGAGGGAGGAATAACTACTAAATACTGGTGGGTGTGGCCACAAAAATCCAAAAAAAGAAAGTGTGCACATGATATAATTACTGATAAATATTTGAATATGTATTCCATATTCTTGACATTCCTATTTGATGTTGGTGCTTAGTTCTATGTTCTAAAATTTAAGCCAAATCTCTCTTAATGTCTAATGCTGTTCTTAATAGCACATATTCTAGAATTTGCTTGAACTTGGAACCTGAATTTTGAACTCTATTAATTTTATTACTGTAAAATAATTTGTCATTCCTTGGTTTTCCAAACATTAAGTGAAGCTATAATATCTACAACAAAAAGTTGTTATAATTTTGAATTAAATAGACTGAAAAAATGCTTAGCATAGGCCTTTGAACTGGCACACAGTGAATAAATGTTATTATCTCTATTACTATATTATAATCACTGCAATCATTATGGCAAGAAGAAATACTACTGATACTATTTCCCATTGCTTCTACTATTGCTAGCAGTACTACTATTATTACTTCTACAACTGTTATACTTCTACAATTTCTTTAGTTATTATGTTTAGCTCCAACTGTTTCACTTCTAAAATTTACATTGTACTGCTTCCTTCTAAGCATCCTCTCCCCTTTTACTGTTTTTTAACACCTGCTTATTTCGTAGAATAAATATCAATATTTCTACCTATAAAATCTGGGTTTTGTTTGTCTATTGCTTTAAATTAATATGACTATTCTATATATCATGTGGGTCACAAAAGATTAAGTCAACATAATTATATCATTTCTGCAGGACAACTGAAATGGCATACCTATACTTTCTATTCCATTTGAAACTCTCACATAAATTTTGTTTACAACAAAAGAAATGAATTCAATTCTCAAACCATTCATGGAGCAGTGTATAACTGAATCTTGTCTAGTAATAGTATTTGCAGTTCATTCATCAGTTTGCTTTGATTACCCTACAGGGCTCATTTGAATGCTACATGAAAAGGTCTTCCATAAGTTAATAATGCAAAACATATGTAAGCAAATATTTCCCTTAAAATAAAATATTTCTTTCCCCTTATGAGTAATATATAATTATGAATAAAGATAGTGACTGATATAGTCTATGTGATGATTTAAGAAAGAGATTTGAATTTTTACCACAAGAAAAATTCTGTTACAAATTGCATGTTTACAGATATAGAGAAGTCAAAGCTACCAACTATTAAGTAATATTTTTAAATATGGATTTCAATAATAGAACACATTTATTAAAATAAATATGTGGGTTAAATATAGATATTATCATCTTTATAAATACATACAATGTAATCACAAGTCTGGTGGATTAAACATAATTAGAGAGGAAGAGGAAAAAACAAAACATTATTAGAGCAAAAGAGTTGACTCCTTTCCTTTCTTTTTTTAACAAAGATTTTTTTTTGAAAACAGAAAGATTTTAATGTGACCAACTCAACTCAGTTTCTTTTTATTTTTTTGGTTTTTGGGTCACACCCAGCAGTGTTCAGGGGTTACTCCTGGCTCCAGGCTCAGAAATGACTCCTTTCTTTTTAAAATTAAATTTTAGACTGGAAATCATTCAGTTAATCAAAGCAATGTTATTTAAGCAACACCTTAAACCAATTATTAATTTTTAAGTTTTTATTTTTAATTTCAATTAGCCAAAATTTCTTTTAAAGGTCTCTATTCTAGAATCAAAGCTTTGCTAATCATTTAGCTCACTGAATGTTCTACTCTCTGAGAAAAAAAGAGAATATATAAACAAATTGGCAGTTGGTTCAGATGGTTTATATGCTCATAGTTCCCTGCATATAACCCATTCCCGCACTCACCAGTTTGTACTCTAATTATATGATCAATGTCCATCTGCTGCACTGAACTCTCATTTTCTTATGCCAAAGTACCTGGCATAGGTTAGTCCTCAAAACTAAGCATAGATAATTGCATACATAATTTGTGAATTACCTATGCTTCAACAACTTCCACCCGGTTGAATAGCTTGTTTTCAAAGTTATATAAATATAAATAACCCCAAAACACTGACAAAAAGATTTATATATAAAATTTAAACATTTTATTTTTAAAAGTGTTTATAAACTTTTATTTGAAAAGACAATATTTGGGGGCTGGCAAAATGGCGCTAGAGGTAAGGTGTCTGCCTTGCAAGCGCTAGCCAAGGAAGGATGGCGGTTGGATCCCCCGGTGTCCCATATGGTCCCCCAAGCCAGGGACAATTTCTGAGCGCTTAGCCAGGAGTAACCCCTAAGCATCAAATGGGTGTGGCCCCAAAACAAAAACAAAAAAGAAAAGAAAATATTTTATTAAGATTATGTAAAAAAAGTACTATACTGAAACATATGTCTAATTTTAAGAAACACAAAATTTGGTATGTGCCCCCCAAAATTTGACTAGAACTGAAATATCTTATACTTAGCTGATGTTAACAAGTCTAAGTCTTAAAAATTAGAATATAAAATTAGAAAACTTCTATTATTAAGAAAATTATACTAATCTTGGTTATCTTTTGGGTAAGATCTCTTTCAAAATAGATGATATTCTCTTCATAACCTTAAACGTTTCATGCATATTCATTTAGATTCCTAAGAGGATCTCATTATCTCATCCAAAAAAAAATTAATGATCCTTAATGGTTTCCGATGACACTTTGTCTTTGTCCCTTTCTCAACTGTGCAAATGACTTTAAGCATACAAATGTTCCTGTACATGCTTTGACCTCTAAAGTCTTTTTGCATGATCATAGGATTGAAAAGAAATTATTCTTTTCACACTGCCATGATTTTGCATTTCTTCTTTACATGGTTTAAAATATTTTATAGGTCTATAAAATTCGGAACTTACTTTATGTAATTATATTAAATTTCATAACTTAAAAGTAAATAGCGAAAGTAAAAGGGCACCTTGAGTAATGAAGGAAAACAGGATACTGATTATGAAGGGTCCACTGGCCTTTAAAGAGATTCTGGACCTGTTCCCAAGAGCAACAGGAAATTATGGAAGAGTCATTAGAGATAAGCAAATCACATAAACCTGGTTCAAATAAAATTCCATTTCCTCAGCTCTACAATAGACATAAAATAATGACTACATCTTATATTATAAGAGTTAAGTAAATGAAAAGATATTGCATAGTAGAATTTGCCTAAATATAATACATGTTAATTTCTGGAATATCTAAAAAATATAGAGATGTGAAGATATCTCAAATGGCTAGAATGCATACTAGATAGCAGATAATCTAGAATGCTAAACTAATTTTCACCCAAACCAATATATAAATAAATACAGACAGCATATTAAAATGAAATATTGATATTTGTGTGTGTGGTTTTTTTTTTTCGTTTTTGGGTCACACCCGGCAGTGCTCAGGGGTTACTCCTGGCTCCATGCTCAGAAATTGCTCCTGGCAGGCTCCGGGAGACCATATGGGGCACCGGGATTCGAACCGATGACCTTTTGCATGAAAGGCAAACGCCTTACCTCCATGCTATCTCCAGGGCCCCGAAATATTGATATTTGAAAGGAACTGAGGGAGAGGATATGATCTGATTTTATTCTTCCTATCAGTTCTTTACATTATACTAGAAAATCTAACCTGACCTGGATTTGCAATGAAGATAATCTATTTCTAAGGTCTAAACAATCTGCTATTAAAAAGAATTGAGTGAACGTGGGTAAAGGATGTAGTGTTTGCCTAGACTGTTGGAAATGTCTGTTCATTAGGGCAGTATTACTAACCTCACACTGGTTCTATTTACATGTACTTCAAGTGTCTGCTACTAATACACATGATTCACGGAGACTGTCAGTAGGTTTTTTGGAGGGGAGAGGGGGATTCATCTTTTTTTGGTTGTTGTTTTTGTTTTTTCGGGCCACACCCGTTTGATGCTCAGGGGTTATTCCTGGCTAAGCGCTCAGAAATTGCCCCTGGCTTGGGGGGACCATATGGGACGCCAGGGGATCCAACCGCGGTCGCGGTCCTTCCTTGGCTAGCGCTTGCAAGGCAGACACCTTACCTCTAACGCCACCTCGCCGGCCCCTGGGGGATTCATCTGTGATCCCATTAAAAACTGATAACTAGGGGCCGGGCGGTGGCGCTGGAGGTAAGGTGCCTGCCTTGCCTTGTGCTAACCTAGAACGGACTGCGGTTCGATCCCCCGTTTCCCCATATGGTCCCCCGTGCCTGCCAGGAGCGACTTCTGAGCGCATAGCCAGGAGTAACCCCTGAGCGTCACCGGGTGTGGCCCAAAAACCAAAAAAAAAAAAAAAAAAAAAAAAAAAGAAGTGTTGTTTATAAGCTAGTTTTTTTATTTTTTTTTTTTTATTGAAGAGATAAATTTCCTATTTCATCCCAACTTTGAAGAATTGAGGTAAGATGTTTGAATTATGCTCTACTATAGCACTTATTCTCCTATGAACTTTATCAAGTGTATTCAAGAACTTGCTCACTCTATTCTATGCTATACAGAACAAAACTCAGAACATCTTCAGTCTGGGACTTAAGTCATATCCAGCACTTCTTTCATAGAGGCCTAATATCTCTTAATATATTTTTCTCTGAAGATTACTTTCTCTGAAAAAGGAAAAGAGCATGAGAGGAAATATATACTTTCACATTCAAGAGCTTACTCTCCTAAAAAATTATGACTCCTAGTTCTTATTTCCCTCTCCCTTTCCCATCCTTGGGTGCTTTCTATTGTAAATTAGAGAGTATTGGTTGATAATCGTTGTCCAAATGATTAATTTTGCCTTGCTCTGTTGAAAACATGCAAGAGGAGGACTCGTAAACAATGAAGGGAGTTATTTTTTACATTACTTTCCACAGAAAGGGAATAACCTTGTATGCAGAACAGAAATGAAGATGCTGTCATTTAAGAAGTCTCTTTCTAGTGAAAGAGAAAAGAAAGTTTTAATTCGAAACTCTTTTAACTCTAGCAATCACTGATATTACAATTAAGGTAACACAGCAAAGGAAAGTGAGAGAATATCTCTTTATTAATTCTTTACTTGTGCTGGCTGCCGATGCTTCATTTTTCTACGATTTTCTTTTTTAAGTATCAAGTTAAAACTATTTTATAGTGAAGTGATATAGTGATTCATATGGAATATTCATTCTCTTTGTTTTCCCTCATAGACATGGATTCCATGTCTTCACTGACAAGTCTTCCTTCACCATTTTATTGGCTTTGTTTAGGGAATCCTGCTGGTGACTTATTTAATTGTTGGCATAGTTCCCATTGAATACTAGAGCTGGTAGTCTCTGTGGGTGACAAAATCTTTTAAGTTTTTTTCTGCTAAAATTGTTTTATTAGAATAAATGTAAAATTTAAACCATAGTATAAATATATATGCTTCTGTAGTCACATTGCAATGTCTACTTTTTTTTTTGTTAATCTTTGGGGCTTTGTTATTTAACTTACTAATTGATATCTCCATTTGATGATTTGAAACTGTCATTGGCAAACCATGTATTTACAGTTGCAAGTGTTCAGGGAAAGTTACATTTGTATTATCCTTAGGCATTATAAATTCCTAAGTGTTATGCAAAGCATTACTGGGATGATTTGCACAACAGGGGGTTCAGTTTTTAATAAAAGTGACTCTTATTTTTAATTATAGCAATTAAGGCTTTCTTATTGGCAGAAAGACTATCACTTTGTAGTCTTCATGCTTAGCCTCTCTGATTCCATTGGGTTTAGAATATAGCTTAATCTCTAGGTTATGGTTATTTCTAAGTCTCAGAATTATTGATCTCATACAAGTAACATTGAGAAGGCATACATCTTCTAAATAAGTCTAAGAAACTTTTTATTTTTTATCAAGATATAGGCTCAATTTCTCATCACAGTTTAGAGCAATAAAAAGAATCAATTCATAAGAAATAAATATTTATTTCTAGGAAACCTTAGTTGAAAATATTTTGTCACTTTAACATATTGTGAATGAATATTGCACTTTAGTTTGGGTACATACTTGAACAATATGTTTTAAACCAATGACATGTTTATTTTCTCTGTTTATATGTAATCCTCTTAAAGTAGAAAATTCATACAGAATCAAAACTGCCAAACTTCTAGATTTTATGACAGTTCTATTTTTGTGGGAGACCTAAATAAACCTGGAATGTTCTGATACTTTAACTAACATCAATTATTTTTGGTAATTAACACATTTCACTGGTAAAGATGGTTATTTTCAGATAAATTGATTGATCTGTCTGGTGAAAACTCTAAAACTAAAATAATAAACAATAATTATAAAACTTTTCTAGCCACAAATTGACACATAAGAATATATCTGAGGAACAAAAGAAAATAATTAAGTAAATGTGGGCAAGAAAGAGTTGAATCATAAAGCACTACAGAATCTTTCGCTCTTACTGGTGTAATCGAACACTATTTGGAATTTGGCAAGCTATTTAGATGATGGAATTATTATAAGCCTATAAAATGTATATTTTGAGCAGATGGTATAACAAACTGCAGCTGGGTAGATGAGGCAGAATCATAGAACTATATATAAATATTATGATGACCTGAAGTTTCTATAATTTCTATGAAGTCACATAAGAATTGGGACATAACAAGTCTGACACGTTCTTGTACACATCTATTTGAACTAAAGTTTTAAGTTGATCATTTTTATAAGAGCCATTAGATAGGCAATAGATGTTTTTCTTAGTATAGATGTCATATTATGATATATATAAATAAATACAGTATTTATTTTTATTTCATGAAAGCAATATACTTCATAAGCTGCAGGGTATTATGATAAATTATCTAAAACTTTCCATAAATTACTCAAGTACATTACAGAAATAAACTGTAGAAAGAAAATTGAATTCTTTTTATTAATATTTTTTCAGTGGAACAAGGTTGAAATGAACAGGAAAAATTGACATTTCATTCATTGATCATCATAAAAATATAAGAAGGAAAGGATGCTGCTATTAATGAATAATTTGATATGGTGCATTGATGGGCAAATATAAAAGTGCTGAGAACTGTACCTCAAGCTGGCACAGCTCACTGAAAGCAAATTTGCTGTGAATGATGATAATTTGTACTGAAAGAAATTAGTGCCAATTTGATTAGGAATTGCCCTTCTGTTCGGATTTCAGTGGCTAATATATCCTGTCATAGTTACAGCTTCATCTAGAATATAGGCATAAAACAAAAATGGTTGAGAAGAAAATCAAAATAATTACAGGGATCATTTGCCCCCTTTGTGTTGTCATTTTTTGAGGGGAGGGCACAAAATACAGTATATTCATATTTTATTTCATGAAAATGATATCTCTTAAGCTGCAGGGTATTACAATAAATTATCTAAATCTTGAATGATGCATGAAATTAAGTATTTCTAGCTCTGTTTCTCTTTCATTTTACAATTGAGAATGATTGATAATTCAATTTTAATATGTATTTTATGAGGAACAGATTATAATTTGTAAAGTGCTCCCACAACTTTAATTTTGCTTAATTTTCACAACTGAGTGTCATAGGAGCATTAAGACTCAGAATACAGCTCTTCATGTTTCATACTTTCACATTACTATACTGATTCATTATGCATGTCCCACCTGGGAAAATGGAATCACTCTTTCAATTCTAGTCCACTCTTCTTCTAACATTAATTCTGCACAACTCTCACACACTTTGGGAGAGATTTTATAAGCAGGTACTATTCAAGAGTTTCTTAATTTTATGTCTTCAGTAAAACAAAAGGAATTTTCCTCCCTTCTTTATTGAAATGAGATTGCTCAGTTCTTTCCTCCCTTGAGTTAAACTTTATTTAAACCATGATAAAAATCAGCTGAGAAGTAAATCTTTACACAATACTTTTAATATATATATTGTATGTGACATCCAAAACTTAGGTAAGGAGAAGAAAACAATCTTTCTCTAAACATTTATAAGATTCATTTCTCTGTATTTTTCAAATATATCTTTAAAAGCCTTCAACTTCTAAGTAGCCTAGAATTATTTCCCACCTCTAATATGCACTTCATGTACCCTACCCTGCTTTGTTTTTCTTTAATTTAATAAAAGAAATATATTTTAGATGTTTAGATTTTATATATGCTAATTATAAATACAAATATATTTTATTAGTGTACACTGTGTGTTTCTAGTGGAATGTTATTTTGAGGTCAATCATTTTTGTGCTTGTATCTAAGTAATATCAGGGAACATGTGACTTGTGGCTATTACATAATTTAGTTTTGTTGTCAAACATATGTCCAACGCCACACAGCTAGGAAATCATTCAACTAGAATGTTAGCTTAAGGTGCATGGTCTCAGATTTTTAGAAAATGTTTCAGACCCTTAAGATATGGCTAAACTAACATACTGCTAATTAAAATAATTGTAATGCTTAAGCTTTTAATTTAAAGCCATCCTGAGTGTTGGCCTTATCCAAAGAACCCAATAATTAACCTTAAACCTAAACAGAGATGAGAATGTGTTCACAATTTTGAATTTAAAATTCCTTACAATGACAGAAGAAATAACTTTGTAGGTTAATGTACCTGCTGCACATGCAAGAAGCAGAAATACCGAACCCAGTATGATCCTCCATGTACTGTTTGGAGACCACCAAGGATCAAAAGAGAAGTGGCCTCTGAGCAAACAAAAATTAATTCAAATAATATAACTCCCTTAGGCTATTCTAGCACGTAATTTTATAACTGCTTATTATGAGAATGATGCAGGGACAGTGACTGCAGGTTTGTGGTAGCATGCAGTTCCCAACTTCTTCAGTAATTTCAACAATAAAACTATTGAGTAGTAATAATCCTCAGGCTCAACGAAAGAACATAGAAAAGTTCATTGTAAAGTAAAAGCAAATGCAAAGGAACTCCCTGCATGTGGGGATTGTATTGGACTATGTTAAGATTAAGTTAGGTGGTTTGTTTTTTTGTTTTGTTTTGTTTTGTTTTGTTTTGTTGGTGCTTTGTTTGTTTTACAGAGAAGGCAAGTTTACTGAGTGTTTGGGTCAAATTTGTTCATATGCACTAGGTATTATCCATTATATTATCCTCTGTGGGGCAGAATTCTATGCTCCAATTAGGAACATTTCAAGTATGAGCCATGCTCTTGGGTATACGATGTGTGTTAGGCCAAAGGGGACAGATTGAACTGCTGGCAAGGAGAAATGTGGCTTTCTCTTTCAATAGTTGGTGAATATGTGTATATGAGAGTGTATTACATGGGTATACATTCTCTCTTATTTTGTAAAGTTACCTAATCTGTTGTAAAATGAGAACTGCTATTAATCAACTTGCTAACTAGGTTCATATTTCCTCTGAGGTGCAAGCAAAACCTCTGATAATTTAGAACTATGATTTTTCCATACAAAAGACCAAATAAATTTTAAAACCTGACAAATTTCTAATTAAGTCTTATTAAGTATTTTACTTCCAATTAGAGTAGATATTTAATTTAACTTAAGACAACTGTTTTTTTTATTTGACTGGATCCCTTTCATATTAGAACTTCAGTCAGCATACAAACACTTCAAAATTTGCTTTTTCTCTTGCCTAGAGCTCAATAATGGTCTAATGATATCAGATTATGATGTATAAGATAATAATATAGGGGTTAAAAGTAAAACGATGGTTATACATCTTTATAGAAATAATATGACCATTGCTTTCTCTTCTGTCTAGATATCATTGAAAAAAACACATACTCAGGTTTCTTATCGACAATCTATGATTTAAGGTGAGCTTAAGCTTCTAGGTGAATCTCATTTCAAAAAATTGTTTATCTTTTGTTGCTCTGCCTGATCCTTCTGAATCTCATGTGTGTGTTGTGTGCTTTTCCAGGCTTCAGCTCTGATCTGCTCTGTAGCCTGGAACAAGATGAAAAATGAATTGCAGAAATCTATGAGAGTTAGGGCTACCTGGAGTTTTATTTACTCAATTTATAGCTCTCACCCAAAAGAAAGCCTAAAGGATTGAAGTAATAAATAACATTCATTTTTAATAAAAATAAATAGAATATGCCAGTTTCTTCCATCATAAGTCTCACCCTATCCATTATCTCCAATGCAATGGTTTCTTATTATCTCCATATTAATGCTGATCTTTTAGTATATGGAGAGTTTAGCATAGAAGCACTATATATTAACATGAAAGTGATTATTTAAAATTAACTATAGGATTATTTCACACAGTATCTTCACTGTACATATTTAAAATAAAGAGGAAATGATATGTTCTATTTGAATAAATCATTATGGACACAATTTGTTCATTTTACTAGTAACAATGCAGAATCAATGTCAGTTCCACACAAAGCAGAAAAGGAAAGATTTTTCAAAGAATATACGTTTTGTTCACTTTTAATTCATTTTATTTTCATGTAATAGAAAAAAGGCTGAGTGAAGGTTCGGTGTATAACTTTCCTGGGACTTAAAAATACAGGAAGGAATCAAAATTAGAATGTGGAAAGTGCTAAATTATGAAACAAATAGAATAATAGTTTCTTTGTCACAGAAGAAAAGAATTCCCAATCTAAATTAACTATCCTGTGATTTATTCAACTAGGTATGCATATGTGTATGTATATATATGTAGTGGTGTAAACATGCACAACACATTATAAGAAAGTAAAAACAGGGAAAATAACAAGGATAAACAGGAAATACTTTAGTTAATTATAAATCTAAAGTTTGGTTTATTTTTCCAGAAATAGCACACAGTTTTTGTCATTATTGTTTTAAGAAAATGTAAGTTAGTATTGTGATTCATCTCTAAGTTTACCCCAAGTTTAACAAATTATTTTCCACTGCAATGAAGAAGTTCAGAAATCCAAATTAGCCCATTAACACATAGTTACAACCCTTACTCTGAACCAGGTAAAAATTGTTAAATAGATATATGTGATGGGATTCAGAAATTGCATCTTCTGTAATAAAAACGTAGATGAGAAACTCATAAGCTTCAAACAGCCATCTCAATGGTAGAGTTGTAGTCCCTGGAACCTTTTCTGTAAGAAAATATTAAACTTTTACATTTTATGCCATTTGTCATATTCTCTAGTAATACAGACCTAATTATTATTACTAATCAACATTCTATTATTTGTTACACACAGAGCACTGTCCCAAGGTGTACATATTGTCTTCATATACATTTAATGAGTATGAATATCTTTATGAAAATATTTAGTGTGCTAGTGGCTACTTTTCATTCGGGAAGGACCTAAAATGTCATTAACTCCTCTCTTACATTGGGTGCCAGTTACTGGATCACTTCTGACTACATACCTCTACAATTCTCACTTCTGGTATTTTGTTATTATTAAACTCCTGATGCCAATATACTGATTCCTAACAAGGATTAAATAAATAAAGTCTTATCTAATGTTTTAATATCTCAGAATAGTAGTAGCTATCACTAAAGTTTTTGTGCATGGAATAGAGAGAGAATAAAAGAGGCTCTAGACTCAGGCAATTTTGTTTTCATTGTGATATGCTCAGTCATATAACCCAACAAGGGAGAAGACAGAACAATATCAATGAAATAAACCTGAGACAAAAATGTGAAACTTGTCACCTCATTACAAAGCAGACTTAATAAAGGTTGAAGTCAGAGTTAAAGACAGGGCATCTGTTAGGTTACATTTTATTTTACCTAAAACAAAGATCATCTTTGGTTCCTTTGCATGTTTTTTACAACGTGGATTTACCCCCAAACAGAAATAGTCTTACTTGTAAACCTAGGTGGACTTGTTCAGCCTGCCTGAGCTATCTGTCGTACTGTCCCACCGAGGGTTGCTCTCTGTACTCAAAAAAAAAAAAAAAAATGGCAGTTCTGGCAGGCAGCTGGCTCTCTCTATGAGGTAGAAGACTGCCAGACTATACATGTTTCACCCTCAACCTGGTTTGGATTATTTCATTCACAACCCTATTTAGACTCATTTACCTGGTGTTGGAGATACAGCGTTTTGAGTGATTTTCAGACATCCATGAAAACCAGGCATAGTTCCAGCTCCAGCAGTGGCCCTAAGTGATATTTGTCCCTGCTTTTAATAATCTCTGGACTTCAAAGGTTCCTAGAGGGGAAAACACAACTCTTAGCGAGAAATTAATTAATTAATTAATATGAAGAGAAAGGGAAAGAGAAGGAAGACTTTGAAAGACAATTGAAAGAGGAATTGTCTCAGAGGAACTAAAAAGAGGACTTACAAGGAGAAAGATACTTGGAAGCTAGAAGTTGAAGAATTCAGAGAAAAGGAAGAACAATTGTGAATGCAAAAAGAAGGCAAAGAATGAACTATCAGGAGGCATGAGCATGCCTACTTAGGAAAATAAGGACAAGGCTAGTATTCTTGGAGATGCAAAGAATCACAAAAACAGAAACATTTCTAGAGAACAGGAGAACAAATAAACACCTTGAAATGATTTTGAAAAGAATCAGGAGACTGGAAAGCACACAAAAGTTTGCTGTTGGTGTAAAAACTGAAGATAAGTAGGTAATGGATGACTCCTAAACAAAGAGACATCAAGGAAGAAACTAGCATTTCTACTGTCAGATGTGATAAGGAAAAGAGTGAAGAATCAAGCCAATATGTGGTTGCTTCATGTTAACCTACAGAAGAAAAAATGAAATATTAAATATGGAATGTCTGCCTAGGATGAAAAAATTAAATAAATTACCAATTAATACTCATTTAAATTTTATTTTAAAAATCAGAACTGGAGGATATAATAATGATAAATTTAAGAAATTGAGCTTGGTTGATTTATACATAGTTATGCGTAATTTTATTCTTAATTACAATGAAATTGTTCACTATCTCTTATGTTACCTCTTGTTTTTTATTCTTGTCAGGCTGTATCTTTTGTTATTTTTGTTGTTACTTAATCATCAACTCTCATATTTTTCATAGTATTTTGCTTATCAAAAATGACCTATTGAGTTATCTCATTTAATTTTCCTTGTGTCAATTCTCTTGGTCCTACAAGTCCTTCTCATATTTCAATTCTCTGATAACTCGATCTAAGTCTTTCCATTTAACTTAAGATCCTGATTATCCCATATTGTGATTTTTTAATACTCAAACATGTTTTACATTTTTGGAGATTCACAAACAGTAAGAGATGCTTTTATTATTTCAATGATTGGCATTCTACATTTATTAACATGTAATAACTATAAAAAATTAAAAATGAAGAATATAAAATATAAGTTTGATTGGCTATATATTTCTACGTCTAATATGTTTATTGATATATTCAAAAAAGAGACAGAAAATTCTTGGCAATTTTAGTGGTTTGCAATTGCAGGTACATCTGGGCCCCTAGAGGTTCCCAGGGTATTACAAAGTTTTCACAGGTAAGAACAATGAGAGAGAGGGGGAGAAAGGGGGGGGGGACAAAAATAATGTAAGTAATGTAAATAGGAAAGAGACCATTGCACAAGACTAAAGTAGGACAGGAGCCATAAAAAGGAAGATATTTGGAGGAGAGCAGAAGTCATAAAAAGGTTGAGAAACACTGATTCAGAACATGTATGTGTATTAAAACTTAGCATATTCAGAAACAGTTTCATCATCTATCCTGAGCTCTATCTGAGATATGCACCTTGCTCTCATGGCATTTAGAGTCACTGTTATATTCAGGGTTACTCTGAGGCAAATATAATAATGAAAGACTTCCAAAATTCTTCATTATTTTTCATAATGAACAAGCAATAAGTTTCAATTATTGTAAAATTGCAAATCAAGCTGTGTCAGCAAGAAATATAGTTTTAGGAGAATGAATAGAACGGGGAGTTGACGGGCCAGAGCAATAGATCAGTGGTAGAACATTTGCTTGCAAGCTGCTGATCCAGGACAGACTTGGGTTCAATTCCCAGTGTCCCATTTGGTCCTCCAAGACAGTAGCAATTTCTGAGCTCACAGCCCTCAGTGTCACCCCTGAGTGTCACTGGGTGTGGCCCAAATACAAAAACACAAAAAACAAAAACAAAAAAGGGGGAGTTGAGCTACTGACACTGGATGATGGAAAGCAGCTCGAGGGGCTAGAGCAATAGCATAGTTAGTAGGGCATTTGCATTGCACACTGCCAACCCTGGTTGCATTCCAGCATCCCATACATTCCCTCAATCCTGAAAGAAGTTATTTTGATCGAGGAGTAACCCCTACGAGCTGCCAGTTGTGCCCCCCAAAATAAATAAAATAAAACACCTTTAATATGAGGCAATGAATACTAGACAGAGGCTATAAATTAAAGAGAGAAAGTTGAAGGGGAAAGTGAAGCAAATGAAATTAAGACACTTAATAGAAAAATTAATCTTGAATGATATGGGTGAATAATTCATTCTATGATTAATTGTGGAAAAAGCTAATATATTTACAAAGGGATGGAAACTTTTGGTAAAGAATTGACATGGGGGGCCCGGGAGATAGCATGGAGGTAAGGCGTTTGCCTTCCATGCAAAAGGTCATCGGTTCGAATCCTGGTGCCCCATATGGTCCCCCGTGCCTGCCAGGAGCAATTTCTGAGCATGGAGCCAGGAGTAACCCCTGAGCACTGCCGGGTGTGACCCAAAAACCAAAAAAAAAAAAAAAGAATTGACATGAATTGAACTGAAAACATGTTTGCATCCTCAGATTTTTCTGAGGCCTGGAAGAAAAGATTATCTGATAAGAAAGATTATCAGCTAATCAGAAAAGGTAGATATATTCAGTGTAAATGTTTTTTATAAAATGAGAGATGACAAGTAGGTAATAACAAACTGTTTTATAGTTTTAATATTTGATAAACTAATTCCATATCATATAATAATACTTGGAGTTTTAACATATAACCAAATCTCATAGTATTATATATTGAATAATATATTTAATATTATTGAAAACAAGATTTAGACATTTAAATTTAAAATACCAGGTTATTGAAAAACAACAGAACTGTTCCTTTGTAGGAATCTTGCCAATATTAGGGGAATAAGGAAAGAGGTGTAGACAGAGAATACTATGACAATGATAGACTATTTACTTGTCACTGTGGATGAGTACTAGGTGAAGAAGGAAAGTAAAGTGATATGCCTGATAACCTATAAGGAACTGTATTGTATATACAGTACTCAAAAGGAAAAAAAGAAAATGTGGATGCCAAAGAGGCAAGCTAAGGGGCTTGAGGAAAACTAGGGACATTGGTAGTGAGAAGTAGATACTAGTGAAGGAATTGATGCTGAAACATTGTAAACTTGAAACCCAGTTATAAATAACTCCTAAATTCATAATTAACAGTGACTAAATTTTAAAAAGATCTTTAAATAAAAAATAAAATGCTAGATTACCTATTTGGCATGATATCAAGATTTAAATTCTTTCCAGAGTGCTCTTCTGGTACTCTTAAAAGCTAGCAAGTTACTGACTATAAATGGTTAAACTAACAATGATTTTCGATTCTACTTTTCTTCTAAAATTTTCCTCAAATCTTAAGTGTATTAGTTGAAAGACAAAGCTTAAAAAAATGGGAAACGAATGCTGACAACAGAATAAGGATCTTTCATGACTGAGAACCAAGGGACTTTGAAACAGTATCTTTAGAAGGAATGGAAGCTATAAAAAGACAAATGTAATAGTTCTAAAATAACTAATTGAAAAAACTTACTGAGACATAACTGACATATATGCATGATTCAATACTTGTAAGTATAAACATGATCACCATAAGGCAGATAAAATCTATTATTTTAATTACTTATAATAAAAATATTTTCCTTTGAAACTTTCAAACACTAGTACACTAATTCTTTCTACCATATTTGATTTTTTCTGGATTTTTTCCATATATTGACTATATATATAATGTTATAAATAATCGTGAAGATGCGTGTCTTTTTTTGAGTTAGTGATTTTATTCTCTTTGGACAAACAGAAATGGAAATCGGGCATCAATGGAAGTTCTATTTTTATAATTTTTGTTAACCATTCTTTTTTTTAGTGATTACACTAATTTTACATTACCATCAGTAGCATCCTATGGATTCTTCTCTTTCCATCCTTACCATGACACCTTGTTTCTTATATTTTGTTAATTGTGAGGTATTAGTTCATGGTCATTTGATTTGGATTTGCCTAAAGCTTAATGACATGAAATATATTCTTATATGTGTGTTGGATCTCTTTATACATTTTTCTGTTTGTTTCTTAGCTTTATACTGTAGTTTCAAGGTTTACCACTGACTCTGCAATCAGTGGTTTCTTCTGGTTGTTATCCAGGGACATCAAACACATGTTGGCCATTTGCAATGAAAAACTCCTACCCTCTTTGCAATTTTTCCAGATTCTTATCTTAATGTCTTTTTTGGAAAATGTATGTTAAGATGCTGTGCATAGATTTCCATCATAATATTTTTGCTATCAACTTGGGTGAGTTCTTAATATCTTTTAAATACTAATATCTTATCATATATATAAATTGCAAGTATTTTCTCTTTATTGATAGTGTATATTTACATTTTATTGAGAATTTTCTTTGTTGTACAGAAGATTTTAATTTTGACAAAGCCTCCCCTTAGTTATGTCTGCTTTTAAAAGGAAACAAAAACAAAAATGCATTCAATGCTGCATTTTTGTGGAAGGTACTTTAGCTTTGAATCTTATGCTTTTATAATAATCTGACCACCAAAAGCACATTCCATTAAATATTTCACAGTCTTGAAAAATTTATCCATGCAAGCTCAAAATTGTTTTCCTCAAAGTTAATCCTATGACACACCTCTACTCTTTTCATGAATATATTTATTCCTAGATTTATTTTTACATAGAAACTAAGTAAATTCTATTTGTATGTGAGAGAGTGTGTGCACACACGCACATGTGATCTCTGAAGCTATAACACAAAAAGTATTGATTTTGTTGACTGAAAGGGTGCTATGCCCTCAACAGAAATAATAACTTGCCATTTCATATGAAACCTGACCTCTGTGGTAAGCCAATGAAACTGCTAAAGATCAATGTTTTATGTTGGGGGGAAATTTTTTTAAACTAAAGTTGATAAAGGTCATTCTAGCTTACAATTTTCTCCTGTGCCTTTTTCGGGGAACAAGTGGAGAGGTAAAAAAAAAGACCAAGCATCATTTTTTTTCCTTTAAGAAACAATGACTGTGGGAGAGACTTCATAGTTTCTGAGGGCCAAATAACAAAAAATATGTCTATATACTGTGGGCATAATACTTGTACAATTAAACTATAGCAAATTCCAAAAAGGAGACTTGAGAAATTTATGGAAAAGGCCAAGTGACTGATCAAAATCAAAACAAAAATGATGAATCATATATGTCTTCACAAAGAGCAAAGAAATGAAAACAGCCTGAGGTATGGGAGATAGAAGTAAAATGTAATGGAGTATGTACAACACACACACATACCTCTTAATACATGTTCAAGGGAGAATGTAAGGATATCTAGGGCTGAAAGAATTCTCTTTATGTATTTTTTAAAGGATGGCACCTTCTGTTACTTCACAGTTGAATCATAAACTTTTTAGCTTAAAATAAAAATGCTACTCACAATGTTTCAGTGAATGGCTACTCCATGAGCAAAACATTTGAGATAAACTGTCAGTCCTTTAAGATTATAATTTCATTTACTGCCAGTATCTTCAATGATGCCCTGAGATTTCTCATTTCTCTGCAACACATGCATCAATTTCAGAATACATACAAATCAGGCACAGTAGAACTATCCTCTAAATATTTACTGATGAGAACTTATGTTTGAAGGTGTAAACAATGGCAATTTCATAAGGAGGGGAAATCATGAAGTCAACTAAGTCAATATTTAAAGAGGGAGGGTGAACACCAACAGTCAATTTGCTAATCAGCTCCCATCAATGTCCAAGATGACTGTCTTTCATTAAGAATGCATTTCTGTCTCTGTTTATTAAATTTCAGATGGTTTACTAAAACTGCCAACAAGAGGACTAATTGATGCCAATTATAGGGTCTTTCTCAGAGGAATTGGAATGAAGCCACATGTTCGTTTCACACACATGACTCATCTGCCCTCAATTTAATAATGATAATTAGCCACCTTGATACCATTGCAGATAAAAATATGATCACTGGCTTGTCTTGTACAATATATACTCTAGAGTTAAATTGAAAATATCTTATGCTGAAGCAAATGTCCTGCTCACATGAGACATACATCCAAACTCCAGAATTAAATATGTGAAGTGTGTCTGTCTGAGTGTAACTAGCATTGATATAATAGATTTTCCAGAATTTGGTTCAATCTTTAGTTGTCCCAATATTAGCACTTCTACAGAAATGAAACCTGTTTTTTGGTCAGAAATCAGAACAGTCTTTAATTATTGAAATATTATCCTTGAAATTTGTTATTTTTAGAAAAAGCAAAAATAATAAAGCTGTGCTACTATAATATACATCTATGAAATGGCAAATCAAGAAATCTAAATACAAATGGCAGTTGATATTTATATTGTGTTTCAAAATGTAAATAACTTCAATGTGATAAGGTCCCAAGAGCCTTAATTGAATACTCACTTATATTTATATTTCAAAGTTACCTTAAATCTCTACAGTATAACTTTGCCTCTATGATAAGTAAATAGTGTATCTTTAGATAGTAAATGTGACTCTTCTTTACATATCTTTAATAAAAAACTGGTATGATTGCTAGAACTCTAAGTAAAATGTATAAAGTACAGTACTCTATACCAGACAATTAAGTACTTTATATGCATATTCTAATTTAATTCTTGAAGTAATTTTTTCTGTTAGACATGATGATTCCTAGTCAAGAATGAGGAAATGGAAGTTTACTACCTGATGTTAAATGATACAAAGGAGAATGTATATACAGGAGTAAAAAGAGCCCTTAAAATTAGAACTTGTAGCAAAACAGTACAAATGGTATCTGATTTTGATTCACATTTTAATATTTTTATATGATTTTATGTAATAATAATGCATGCTTTCAAGACATACTATGTATATAGTGGCTTTTATTTTTACATAGAGTATTTGCATGCACACATATATTTATATACAAGTATATCCCTGTATTATTTCTAGGAAAAGGGAAAATTTCATTCAGCCTTTCTAGTTTATTCTCAGGCTAATAGATAATCAAATTAACACCAGACAAATTAGTGGAAGAGAAAAACAGATGTGATTATTGATTAGGATTCTATATAAAAATGAGTATTACCACACCAATGATGGAAAATACCGTCATATCTTTTGAGCTTAATTGTGTATGGAGGGCAGAGGATTCCAAGAAAAGGAGAGACTCGTGTGTAGAGAGAGAGATGCATTTAACAAGACTGATGATTTTGCATTAGGCGTTTTCCCTTCCCGATTGTGTGTTTCTTTCATGGAAAACTTACTTTTTTGGCAAAAGCTCCAAACTTAGTTTCCATTCTCTTAAGCAGTAAAGTTAGTGATAAAAATTTCTCATGAACCTGCAGGACCTCCATCAAGCCTTAGCTCAAAAAATAAACATAGCAAAGTAAAACATCTTGAAATAGCCTATTTTGAACTTCTTACTAGCCTATTCTAAGAGGATTGGTAAGTATTTTAGTTAAATAGAGGTACATCACTTAAATCTATTGTCCTATCATTGTTACCTAAAGGTCTTTAAGAATACAACACATAGAGGCTGGAGCAATAGCATAGCCATAGGGTGTTTGCCTTGCATGCAGCTGATCTAGGACTGAACTTGGTTCTATCTCTAGGCATCCCATATGGTCCTCCAAGCCAGGAGCGATTTCTGAGTGCATATCCAGGAGTAACCCCTGAGTGTCACAGAATGTGGCCCAAAAAGCAAAATCAGAGAAACAAAAATTTAATAAAAAAAAGAATACAACACATAGAGGATCTGGGTGATAGTGCAGAGGGTAGGATGCTTTTCTGGCACAAAGCCACCCCAAATTTGATCTCTGGCACTCTGTATGGTCCCCAGAGTCAGCTAGCATGATCCCCCAGCACAGCAAGGTGGTAACAAAATCAATAAGAAAAAGAAGTACTCTATATTGAAGTCTCGGCAGAATTGGAGCAAAGGAGGAACAAACTATACATATCTACATTTTTAAAACAGGTAATTCTGGAGATCAAAAGCCATTAATGTTAACTGAACACAAAGGAATTTAAACATTTTCTTATTTATGGTGTTGAGAATAAATTCAGACCAGTGAAAACCATGGTCTCTGCCAGAACTATTATTTAAACTTTATTTAGGCAATAAATTCTTCCTTATAACAACATATATGAGCTCGCTTAAAATATGGAAGTTAAAAATTCGTTACTTCCATCCATCATATTAAAAGTTACATTAAAGCTTTAATAACTGATATTAATATTTTAAATATTCACTTGAAATGATTACTGTATTCTAATTAACTTCCTCACCATTCCTTTTCTGTGCCTCTAAATAGATTTAAATAGGTTTGCATTTTAAAAAATTGAGTTTTCGGGGCCGGGTGGTGGCGCTGAAGGTAAGGTGCCTGCCTTGCCTGCGCTTGCCTAGGACGAACCACGGTTTGACCCCCCGGTTTCCCATATGGTCCCCCAAACCAGAAGCGACTTCTAAGCGCATAGCCAGGAGTAACCCCTGAGCGTCACCGGGTGTGGCCCAAAAACCAAAAAAAAAAAAAATTTAGTTTTCGCAGTGTATATATTGTGAATATTAATTAGTTAGGGATACAAATTCATTTCAATTTCTATTTTTCCCATGCTTCATATTTTTAAATCTTAATAATCAAAGAGGTTTTTCATAGTACTATAAAAACAAAATGAATAAAAATAGCAAATGTAATTAAAAAAGATAAGCCATCCATCTTTACTAATCCCAAAACACTACAAAATGAAAGTGACTGAAGAAATAAATTACACATTTAAATAATTAAAAATGCAATTGATTTACTTGGAAATTTGCCTCTGACATTAATTTTATAAATTTAAATTTTTGAATATGTCAAAAACTGTAATGCTTGGAAGTATATATCTTTTCCCTAAAATTAATAGCATGAACCAAAACACTCCTGAAATTTTGTTTGATTTTAGCAAGAATGGTTTACTTTTCTCCCCAACTTTTCCTTAATTTCCAAAATAGTGAAATAAGATCTTTCGACCTAAGAACATCGGTGTAAGTGAATTAAATTTTTAGAAAGGAAATATAAGTGGATGTACTTAAAAAGTATGGGGTTAACATTGGTAAAATTTTTCAATGAATTCAGAATGTTTTATTTGTTTGTTTTTGTGCCATTCTTGGCCATCCTCAGGGTTAAATCTAGTGATGCTCACAGAACCAAATGTGTTGCAGGGATAGAGCCTAAGTCAGCATGTGCAAGGCAAACACCCTACCCACTGCTATTATTCTGGCCCAAAGAATATTTTTTATTACTTATGAAGAAATAGAAATTACATTTCAAGGGGTTTTGAAGAAACCCTTTTAATAAAATCATGAAAGTTTTTGATGTCTCTAGATAAGTGAAATGCAATGTTTTGCTATCAGACAGGGAGGATTTTTTTTGTTTGTTTAATATCATACAAATTTGGGTAAATCATTAGAATGAGTACAAATAACTGAATGAAGGTCACACTTAGCATGAGAAAAGACAGCTTAGCTATAGCAAGGATATTTTAAAATACCAATTACCATAGCAGAGCTGAATAAAATTTCTCCCAAGCTTATTTTCTGTATTAATATATATCAGGTGGTCTATATTGCATACTAAAAAAATCTCTTTTACCAGTGCTAAAAAATGCTTATAGAGAATAGAGCCTTCACGCATTGAAGATCTCGTTTTTAACTGTGTAATTTATACACTGGGACTTTGGCATAAAGAAATACGATTTCAGTGTTGTAGTAGAACATCATTTTGAATGTCAAAAAATTCTCAGAGGACTTAGTAACAAGAGCCACTCATTACAAAATATTCTATGCACTTTGATATACAGAGCACGATTCACTAATAAGCAAAAATAGTAAGAAATGAATGTAGGTACTCACAGTATTTGCTTAAATTGCCAGAGGAATAAAGAGATTCACTAATCCTTATGTCATGGGAATGAATAAGAAGATGCTTCTCTGAGAGATATTTCTGTAAGAATTATCTTAAAATATCCACCTATTCTGAATTTGCTATCTTATACCTAAGCATCTCATGGAATATTTTCAATTATTGATTGATTGATTGATGAAAGAGGATTACAAATGTTTCACTGTAATATTTTAGGTACATAGTGATATTGAATCAGGGCCATTCCCATCACCAATATTGTCCTCCCTCCACCCCTCAATATGAAAACATCATTTGTAAATAAGTACCAGATTCTGCAATAATCATTCTAACATGATTAAGTCACCAAACAGCATTATTCAAATGAGAAAACCAAATGATTAGGTGATATACTCTGTAAGTTTTTAAACAATTAAAATTTGAATAGCAAAGATAAGGATGAACTAAATAAAATACATTATTATTTAATATATTTGTTACAACATGTGAATATTACTCTAGCAGGTATTTCCATTATCAATAATAAGTGTGTATATGCTTTTTTTGAGGAGAAGGAAAGGAGGAGAAGGAGGAAGAGGAGGAGGAAAATAGGAGAGAAGGAAATGCAGGAGGAGGATAAGAGAAGGAGGAAAGGAAGGAAAGGAAGAGGAGAAAGGGGAGGAAGAAAAAGAAGGAGGAGATGAAGAGGAAGAGAGGAAGGAAAGGAGGAGGAGAAAGTGGAGGAAGGAAAAGGAGGAGATGGAAATGGAGGAGAAGAGAAAGAGGAGAGAAAAGGAGGAGGAGAAAAAGGAGGAAGAAATAGAGGAGTAGAAGAGGGAGATGGAGGAGGGGAAAGGAAGAAAAGGAAGAGAAGGAGAAAGAGGAGGAAGAAAAAGGAGAGGAAGATGGAGAAGAGAAAGAGAGAAGAGAAAGGAGGATAAATAGGAGGAAGAAAAAGAGAAGAGGGAGATGGAGAAGAAAAAGAGGAGAGGAAGGAAAGGAGGAGGAGAAAGAGGAGAAAGGAAAAGAGGAGGAGAAGAGGGAGGTAGAAGAGGAGGAAAAGAAAAGGAAGAAGAGGAAAAAAGGAAAGGAGGTGAAAGAGAAGTATGTATATGCTTTGTTTTAATAAAATGTTAATGTATTTTACATAATGTGTTATACTTATAAATATAACATATGCTTTTAAATAAGAGCGATATTATCCTAAACTCATAAAATTTTACCCTTTTTCAGTAGTTTATGGTCTTCATATATTTTAATATTCCTTATGTAAAAGTAACTGTTATTTATATAGTTCTCTTATATAGTTCTCTTGCCCGTGGTTATAAAGCAGATATAGTCTGAATGGTGTGAATTTATAGGAGAAGGAACCCATATCGTATAGCTCTGATACAAGAGGTAAGAGACTAAAGTTTAGGGATAGAATCCCTGCCTGGTATCATTTTGGTGACATGACAATTTGATAAAGTTAGCTGTTTAATGGAAATATACTAGAACACATTTTTTAAATACTTAGACACTGAGAACCAATTCCTGATGAGATATTCACTCATACCCTGCAAATACCTGAGATCACATGATTCTGACAGAAAACTGTTGAGTGTTCATTCCTGATAGCTCTGTCCAAGTCTTATGAACCCCACCTGCTTATTAGCAATGCTTTTTTGATGAATGTGGTGCATGCCATACTTTTGAAGAGGTATAAATCTACATTCAGAAAATATATATAAACCAGCAAACCAGTATTATTTCAATAAATATAAAAGAAGAGGAAAGGTAAAGTAAAATAGTAAAGACATAAGGTTACTTTTAAAAAGTGAAAACTAAGGGGCCCAGGAGATAGCATGGAGGTAAGGCGTTTGCCTTTCATGCAAAAGGTCATCGGTTGGAATCCTGGTACCCCATATGGTCCCCCGTACCTGCCAGGAGCAATTTCTGAGCATGGAGCCAGGAGTAACCCCTGAGCACTGCCGGGTGTGATCCAAAAACCAAAAAAAAAAAAAAAAAGTGAAAACTAAGCTATATACAATCGGTTATTAATTTTATTTCCTACAGAGTCCAAAATCCATCTTTTGTGATCCAGATAACTTTTCAGACAAAAGTCTGCTTGGTGGCTACATAAAACAATTGCTTTTGGTTCAGTTCAGAGGTCTTGACCTAGTTCAAACAAGAAAGGTTATACTATTTCTCTGCAATGACTGACCATTTCTATTTTCAAAATGGCTCACAAATATCTGCTTCTCATAAAGTCAGTATCTATATACTGGTTTATATAGTCCACTAAATAACAAAATTGTTACTACTACTACCACTACTACCTGGATTATTATTATCCTGAATTCTGTAATATCTAATATAGTGGATCAATTTAACCATTGTCACTGGGAATATATATTTTTGAGCATTTTCTGATTTCAAACTCTCTATGCTCAGGAGTCTGGATTAAAACCCAGACAGAATAGTATCAGGGTATTATTTGCATATGTATATAATAGTATGAACATGATGATCTTCAATCCCTTTCCATCACAAACACCATCCTTCATTTAGGAATAAATGATGACATTATAAAACTGTTTAAGAATATTTGAACTATTTTAGCGCCCAATGAAAATTCCTCAATCATACATATTTTGCTTTAGAGAAGTAACAATTGGTGATAAAAAAAAAACTTTGTTTACTAATGACAGATTTTCCAGCACTTTTTGCTTTGTTTACTTTCCAAAATTAAAAACTCAGTCTTTTCTCATAAGATAATGTCCATAAAACTGGTTAGGGAACTGCAATATTTATTTTAGTTTAAATAGGTCTATTGTGTATTGCTAGGTGTAGCAGTTACAAGAGTAAGAGACAATACTAGGCTGGAGAGGTAATATAGTTAGTAACATGCTTGCCTTGCCTTGTATATGGTCAACCTGAATTTAATACGCATCACTTCATATGACTGACTCCCAGCCCCACCAGTAGTGATTTCTGCCACCAGAATTATGAATAAGACTGGAGCACTACTAGTTATGGTCCCAAAACAACACAAAAGAAGAAAATACTGCCTTGAATTAAATGTGTATTATCTGCACCATAATATTAACATAAAGCACATTACATACTCACACATACACTCCCATAAATGGTAAATTAATCCAACAGAATTTCTGATGCCAAACGCAATTCTGCACATTCTAGGCCTTGTTCCTGAGAATTGGGGGTTTGGAGATTAGGAAGGTTGCCATCCTAATGTTTCTCATTTTTACTTTTATTCAGTTAATTTATAATGTGAGTGAAACCTATAGTTTAAAAAGAAAAGAATGGGGTAGCCTATTCCTTCTCTCTAGGTGTAGGCAAACCACTTGAAACCAATTAGGTGTCAACAGAATTGTTAATTATCCTGGGGTCACCACCATTTGAGAAACCTTTCAGAGTAAAAGGGAGGAGTGGCTTAGCTCACAGCAGGTCCAAACAGCCCTCTAATTGACGAATTTCATACTCAGCAGTTGGGTTGTCTAGAGAGGTTAAATCATACTTAAACGCCTTCCATAGAAGGAAATATGGCTAGTTCTATATTATTGCTTCATTTATGAAATGAATGCCTATTGATTCCAGGACCTGCAATATCTGTGGCAAATGAAAGGATTCATTGCCTCAAATTAATAAAATAAAAAGAATTACCCCCACCAAAAAAGAATTTATAAAACGTCACTTATCTATTTACAAATAATTAAGATCCAATTGTCAAATCTGTCAGAAACATATACTCCATCCTCCCTCCCCCCACCTTATTCTGAATGCCCAAGAGGAAATAGGCTATCTCCTCAACAACGTTAGGGAATTTAATAAAAATTTTATAATTCTAGCTTCACATTACAGATGGTACAAGACATTACCAATTCCATAGTTCCATTAAAGGAGTCACTTCACACTATCTTCCTATTAATAGTTTCCAGAAATAAAATGAGAATTGTACTGAAACAGACACTTTCTCATGGTATCTGTTTACAATTACTCTGGGACACACTTGAATATTGTAAGTAGTTTAATTTATTGTAAAGAAAATTTTTGAGTCAAAAACTAAGATTGATAGATTCTGATTCTTCTCCAGATCCCGAAGAGCTAACAAAATATTAGGTTGGTACTAGAGAGATATTGCAAGGGTTGAGATGCTTATTTTGCATGTGGCTGACTTTAGCTCAATGCCCAGCACTATATATGATACTCTGAGCCCTGCCAGAATGAACCCATGAGCATAGAGCCAAGAGTAATGCCTGAGTACTACTGGATATGCTCTCCTTCTAAAAAATAATAAATAATAAAGGCAAAAAATGTGGGAAAAGTTATGTTTCTAGTTTCATTACCTTTATTCATAAATTGAGGATGATAGTAGCTCATATTCACATAATAGTGTTAGCCACAGTTCTAGTTCCAAATGTCATATGAAAATTAAGCAATAATATATAAACACAGAGCATTTAAAAAATATCACTAAATTTTCATCCTATGAACTGAAAACAAAAATGTCATACTCTTTTCAGCATAACTGTTCAGCCAAAACAGCATTTTTAAAAGGATATAGAAATAATTCAAGTGACTGCATGCTCTCCATACAGAAGTTCTCAGTTTGATCTCTGGCACCAACTGGTTTTCCAAACAACAAGTCAGGAGTAGCCTTTGAGCAGTGCTGCATTTAGCCCCAAACCAAAATAAATAAAAGTGTTGCTCAAGAGCACTTAGTGGCAACTTAGACCCCAGGTGATTAGACATCAAACCCTGGGTCACAGACATAGAAACGACACACCTCTTCACAACAGCCACAGGAAACAAATCCCAACCGGGACATTCTTAATAGTGCTCTGACACCAACAAGCGCCAGCCCTAATATGATAGCCTGACAATGAGGAAAATGGGAACAACTTGACCTAAGAGCAAGTTATCCTACCTCACCAGCTAACGATAAGACAAAATCAGAAGACTTGTCACCCTTTGGTCTATCCAAATGCCAAGATCGCGATTTACAGAGGACTGGCTGACAGAACCATGGCCAGACTGTATGGATCTTGGGACCAATAAAAAAGCCCTAGTCCAGGGCCTGAGTTACGACCTGCATTACAACTATGATACCTAGTTCCAGAGGTCTGTCTGGACTATTGCAACGGAAGGGGGCTTCTGGAAACATAACGAAAGACGCTATCCCACGCCCCTTCCTAGGATCAGCGCAAAGACCAAGACCGCCAACCACCCAAGAACGACACTAAGGGAACAGAACTTCTAGAACCACAAAGAAAGACATAATCATAAGTTCAACTTCTTGATTCGTGCAGATACCGAGACCTCTAGATACAGAG